>CAJDSM010022812.1:0-12713 GCA_903981925.1 Ostrea lurida
TAGAGTAACCGTCTAATCGATTTGTATAACAGTCCAATTAACACATGTTATATAGTCCAGCTAACTATTGTATAAAGCCTGTGTGTACATCTTTTGCATATATCTAAATGAAACAGTGTACATTTCTTGAGATATTATATATAATAAGTCACATTATGAATGCATTGCTCAGAGACTACATTGTTGAACCCCTTGCTTGTCGTTAGAGGCGACTAAATGAAAAACCAGGTCCCCATGTCACAGCAGGCGTGGCACGATAAAAAATACTTCCAGCTCAAAGGCCGTAAGCGCCGAGCACAGACTGAGTTGGCCAGTTTTAGTCCAGATTGTATAATGAGCTTGTGCAGTTTTAGTCCTTGATCAATAATGAGCCTTGGTCAGTTTTCAGTCAGCATATACATGTATGATGAGCTTGGTCAGTTTTAGTCTGACAATAATGGAACTTGGTCAGTTTTATCCTGAACATATAATGAACTTTGGTCAGTTTTATTCCTGACATGATAATGAGCTTGTCAGTTTAGGTCCAGAATGTATAATGAGCTTTGGTCCAGTTTTAGTCCAGATGTTATAAGTGACTTGGTCAGTTTTACTCCTGACATATGATGGCTTAGTCAGTTTTAGTCCTGATGTATAATGAGCTGTCCAGTTTTAGTCCAGATGTATAAGAGATTTGGGTCAGGTTTAGTCCTGATGTTATAATGAGAATTGGTCAGTTTTAGTCCTGACATATGATGAGTTTGGTCAGTTTTTAGTCCTGACATATAATTGACTTGGTCAGTTTTAGTCTGACATATGATGAGCTTGGTCAGTTTAGTCCTGACATATAATGAGCTTGTCAGTTTTAGTCCAGATGTATAATGAGCTTGGTCAGTTTTAGTTTCCAGATGTATAATGAGCTTGGTCAAGTTTTAGTCAAAGATGTATAATGAGCTTGGTCAGTTTATTCAAGATAGTACTTGATTGAAATGTATTCCTGACTTTGTGATACTTGATACAAGCTCGGTCGAATCTACTCCAGAGCAGATGATAATCCGTACATGATACAGTGTGAACAAGTGTCGTCACTGAGTTCTTGGTGCGGGGTTTGGTGGGCTGAAGTCGGGGCTGGGTATACTGAGTCTCTGGTGGCGGGTCTGTGTGCTGGACTCGGGCTGGAGTATACTGAGTCTCTGGTGGCGGGTTCTGGAGGGCTGGAGTACCCTGAGTCTCTGGTGGTGGGGTCTGGAGGGCTGGAGTACACTGAGTCTCTGGTGGCGGGTCTGGAGGGCTGGAGTACACTGAGTCTCTGGTGTCGGGTCTGGAGGGCTGTGAGTACACTGAGTCTGCTGGTTCGGTCTGGAGGGCTGGAGTCGGGACTGGAGTGCACTGAGTCTCTGGGTGGCGGGTCTGGAGGGCTGGGAGTACACTGAGTCTCTGGTGGCGGGTCTGGTGGGCTGGAGTCGGGACTGGAGTGCACTGAGTCTCTGGTGGCGGGTCTGGAGGGCTGGAGTCGGGGTCTGGAGTACATGTAAGTTTGCTGCTTGAAGCGTCATAGTTCATACCTTCATGTTTTGTACACCGGAAGTCTCTTTCTAAATACGAAAATTCTCAGGCTCGAGACTGATCACGTAGAACTGGATAATACCACGTTTGGTTGACTAAATATCTCTCGTTTTTCTGACAGATGCTGTTGAATTAAAGTGCGAGCTCGAGAGACGTACTTGAGTTGTCTCTCTTTAAACACGTTCAAACTTTTTTGTGTGACCGGTATCATACATCGAAAACTAGTGACGAGAATTGCCTTAACATAAATAGTTGATGATTATTTTGCAGTGTACATATTTATATTCAATCAACACAATTCGCTGTTTGATGCTGCGTTGGTTTCTTTCAAATGATTGTAGACTAAACATCGTATCTTTAATTTGGCATAAGCGGGTACATGTAAGTTCTCCCTGTCCTAAAATAAAATAAATGGAACGAAAGTAAATATTTCTTTGGAATTTTGTTTGTTTTTGTTGCTGTTTCACAAATTTTTGGATGTTAGTTACATGTAGCTTCCAAGTCATCAGGAACAGCGCATGGATATTTTTCAAGGGACTTCGTGTGAGCCGCATTACATATTCATTTTTCTCTGAAATATAAGAGACTTCCACTGAAACATTGGTCCTAATATTCAAAATTTGCAACACATTACACGTATTCACAATGTCACTGCCATTTTGTTTGTTTGTCTCAGTGACTAGTTTGGTACGAGGCTTCGATTGGTCAAAATTTTCCGGGATTTTTTCGGGCTCTCCAAGGATCATGGCAACAACCAAATCTCTGGAATATTTGACCAATCACAGTCAATAGGATAATCTATTCAGTCCAAAGAAAAGTAAAATACGCCTGGAAAGTTCATAATGTACTTCAATCGACAGTTCCCGGAGATTTCCTCACTAAAAGCCAATAACCTAAAGCAACAGCATAAATAAACCTTGAATCAACACAGTTATGATACCTTAATATTAATGGAATTAAAGGGATATCTGTCGTCCTCAGTTGTCATTTGCTGTCACCATTGCTGATGAACGGTACAGTATAGTCTCTTAAACCAGTGACGATACCCCCGTTCTTGTGCAGCTTTGCATTTGTGTTTTGATGTTCACGTCTTACATGTATTTCATTTAGTTATATTTGGACTTTTCCTATTTCAATACAACATAATATACACGTTATGATTAGAATGATTGCTTATCTTACATAAAAATTGATAATTTGAAAGTACACTGTTTAGAAGTTTATGGCTGAAATTTGCCAAATTTATTGATTTTTCCCCGACATTTTTATTTTACAAAATCTCTCTCCTCGTAGAATCCAGGTCGTAGATTGGACGTCCCCTTATTTCAGTGGTATGCATTTATATATTGACTGCTACATGTATATATATGACTTACTGTTGTATGGTAGTATGTTGCAATACAATCGGACGCGACCACCACACATGTATGTCCATCGAAATGATAGAGGTTTTTTTTATAGATACATACAGTTATTTGGTTCAGGTATAAATATATTTATGTACATTTTATATGTACAGATGTTTAAGCTACATGTACAATTTTACAACATACCACAGATGACATATGACAGGTCATTACATATCACATAGCCAAGATGATAATTATGGCCATGTTTGTCAATGAACGTTCTGACCAGGCCTAGGAGAGAGAGAGAGAGAGAGAGGAGAGAGAGAGAGAGAGAGAGAGAGAGAGAGAGAGAGAGAGAGAGAGAAGAGAGAGAGAGAAGAGAGAGAGAGGAGAGGGGGGGGGAGGTTTTACGTTCTTGATATCTGTGTAATATTAGTTTATCAGTAATTTCTGAAATTCTTAAACAGTTCATGTACACAAATTACATCATTTATATATATATAAAAAAAAAGAAGAAGAAGAAAGAAAAAAAAAGAAAAGAAGAAGGCAAGGTACAAATATGATGGATATTTTTTAATGTTTGTAGGAAGCGTTTCAAACATTAAACAGAGTTTTTTCAAAGTAGGACTTACTTGATTATTTCCTCCTCTCCGGTGGAGAATAGGGCCGTGAACAGGTCCTCCCAATTTGATCTATCTTCGTTACTTTGGTTGCTTTTTTCCATGATCTTGTCAAAGTAATATCGACCATTTTTTTTTCTTTTAAAGATTTATTCCATTAAAATCAAAATAATTTTTATTCATTGTTACTAAACAGTTTATCAAGATTGTAGATGATTTTTCTAAATTTATAACATGTAACTTTTTTCTCGCCGGAAGTTTAGCTACAAAGAATTGCATGTTAATAATTTTAATGTCTTCTAAGTTATCTGTGACAATATAGGTTTATTTTTTAACTTTTTTAATAGTACATGCATTTGTCTCTATACTAAGTATATAACAAATCAGTTGCCGTCTTCATTTCAGTGCATGGCTGGAAATTTTCCTGTGCAATATCTCCGCCCTGTATGTTTTAAGAACTCAATCATGCTATCTTTATCGTGCATCCGGTATTTTCCCGCCAATACGTCACTCATTTGAATTTGAAAGTTGCAAACGGAAAAACAACACTAATTTTGAAAGCGCTAAAATATTCAATGTTGATGGTTACGTAATAATGTTGATAAAAAAAGATTAAATTGCTATCAGTTGCCTAATCAGTAAAAGTATTCGGTGTATTTCAGCTGTTTTTATAAAATGTCAGCTTAATTGTTTTAGGGAGGCATGAACCTGAATTTCTTTGATATCTTTGGAAATTGGGATACCTACTAAAGAGTCTATGGTTTATAACTGCTTATTTCGATCTAAACAAATATATAGCACGAATTTTGGATTGCAAATTCAAGATTGAAAGTAAAAGAATGACTAATCCGGATATTTTTTTCACTTTCCTCTATACCTGCTACGCAGGGCATAGATCGTATTTATACTGCTAGACAAAATAATATGGGTGCAAACAGATCATATGTACAAAAGAAATTATCTCCTTTTCAACTATCAAAATTATTTTGGTAGATGCACTAATACGTCACACAGTGCGCGCACCCTGCCCAGTGCTTTTTGAGGCTACAAGTGTCTGTTTTTCTAATATAAAACTACCAATGACAGGTGTCTGTTCTTATGAAACGCCACTTATCTCAGGTACTTGTTGAGGTACTTGAAATACAAGATATACGACAAAACTAAGATCATTGGCAATGATGACAACACAAGCAAAAACAAAGACGCATGAACAACAGAAGGAGGTTTATCTACTCTTCAACATTTCTTGCAGATGCATCCTCTCTGTGGTTTCAGGGTTCGACCAAAACCATCTTGAAGGTGTAAATAGTATCTCAATGTCCAGGTGCATTTCAATAAGGAGAAAAAGGACGGACTTAAACAGATCATCCCTGCATCCATCTGCTTCTAGAAGACAGTCTCTCACAAGACATGGGAATAAAGTTTCGAGGGTCATAGATCAGAATACAGGTTTTCCATATATTACATGCCGCAATTCCGGAAAATAAATACATGGAAAGTCCTAAACTTTTTGTACTTTCTGTTTGCCTATCTGCCTTATGAAGTAACAAAGAACAGGAAAAAGCATGGTGTAGTATCTGCAAAAGAACAGTCCGGACACTTCTTCACTGCAAATGTTCCAGCATCAGTTTGTACATTGTCACACGCGTGCTCCACAATATAAAAATCCGGGTGTGCTCAATTCTTGTTACACGACGAATTTCCATAGCCAGCGTTTGGCTGAATACAACCATAGCACTCTGTTATTCTTTCTTCTCGTTCTTTTTGGTGTCATGTTCTTTTCAGTTTGCAGTGGTGATGAAACATTATTACATCATTGTGCAAAACCTCACTTTCCAGGAACAAAACATCCTTCTACAAAAACCTAGGCAATGTCTTAGCACGCGTTTTACTGCTCACCTGCCTTTCATCAAATACTTGTCCAATTTAAAACTTTCACAAAGTTTAGAAAATGTGCACATCCAAGAAAGACAACATTCAATTAGCAGCATCCTAGGCGTTGGTTATACGATAGTGATTGCTTTTATTCCCGGTTAATTATTATCATTTTTGTTCGTATTTGAAATTTCAGCTTTCGGATGTCTTCAGCAGATGTTTTATTGCTTAAAATATAAAAGAACATAATCCACTAGGGCCGGTTCTGACATATAACCGAATGGGGAGGTTATACCGGTGCTTATTCGTATTTATCATTTGCAAGTTAAATGTTCTAATACGAACATTTTGATTTAGTAAACAGAAGAAGTGAATTAGAGAAGCTACTTTAATCAACTTATATATTGAAGAATATTTGATACAATTGAGTTTTCAAAAAAGAAAAAAAATACAACCTTTTAGATACGTTAATAATACGGGCAGATGAAAAAATATAGCAAAATTCAATTAGTAAATGTTAAACCAATGAATAAAAAACAAAAAGTAAAAACTGAGGTTTCAAAACATGAATTACAACTAACACAGTTTTCCAACTTTGAATTGTCCCTCCCTCTATCATCTCGCCGTTACGCGCGCATGCGTTGTTGTTTGTCAGCGCTGAAGCGTTGTCTGTTATCGATCTGTCTTGTAGATTTCGTCTCTTTTTCTCTCGAAGTTGCCTTTCTTCAAACACTCTTGTCTCGTTTCATACAGAGGTCTTCGCTCATCCAAAGGGAACAAGCAATATGATGCAAGAATTTAACCTTAAAGCAAAGCAGTGAAAGACTTAATTAAGATATACAAATTGTCAGGCTGTAGAACACTGAATTCGCAAGTAAAATACTCCAAAATATTAATGGGCTGTTCGACAAAAATATACGATTTCCTAACTAATCATGGTGATAAACCAACGCTAAAATACGTTAAATGAAGAAAAACGTTTATTTTGTAAGCAATGTTGATGAATAAAGAGAGTAAACAAAATGCCATAATAATATCTTTCAGACTTGTTTCTTTGTAGACTATTTCCTTTACTCAGCATTTTAAAATAAAAACAGAACCTTCAATTTTAATTAATTTCACTTACATGTACCAATGATAGTGTGTTTACGATTAATTAGCATTCTTAAAATGTAAGTAAATAGTCCCATATATTCTGCAATTCCATCTCTTACTTGTTTTTGAGGAGTTTTAAATCTCGCCAACTTTTAAATAGTGATGCTTGGAATTCTTATCGTAACACAGTTGAGATTATTCCAATTCTATTCTAAAACATACATTTAAACCCGCCGAATTGTAAATTTTCAGCTCTCCTCCAAAACCTGCTTACACCCTTTAAGGTCAGGTGGTAAGCATTTTCTATTTAAAAACAAAACGCGAATATTGACCTAAAATCAAACAAAACCTTCTCATTTCATTGTTGTTACAACGTGCACATCAGGAAAAAAATGAATATATAGAACTTGAAAATCATTCAAAGGATTTTCAATGGATAATTTTTCAACGTTTGTGGTTTAAAGCTGCCAGATGTAATCCACGGTTTACTTTCGCTTTTGCAGAGAAACGTTTCTTTAGTGAAAAAAAAAATCAACATTATGGTACCTCCCGGCTAGGAAAATTCTTCAATGTTTTTTTCTTCTTAAATTAAAAGGGGGTTGTTGTGTAAGAGAAACGGGAATATTATATTAAATTCTTGCGTCAGCCATATCTATATAGTAAGAAATATAACCAAACAAGCACGTGAATTCAACTTGAATCTGTACGGATACTGCATAATCAAAATATATACGAGTATGTCATTTGTGTGAGTGGCATAGCATAGCGCCCTATAGAATAATCAAATTTCTTAAAAATGTTCTGCGCATTGATTAACAGAAATTGAGATACAATTTAAAAAATTTAAAATTGAATAAATTAAAAAATATATATAAATCTCAGAAAAATCAGTTTGTAACTGGAAGTATTAGAAAACTATTAAATTTATACAACAGTCACAGTAAGTATCTAAGATATCTACTTTCCTTACGGGGATCTTGTTTTTGACAAATTTCTTACAGTTTAGTCTACATTGTGATCCAGTGGTCCTACCTTTATAGATCACATCGATATACCTTTATAGATCACAATCGATATACTTTATAGATCGACATTCGGAATAACGATGTATAGGCCTATATAATCTTATAATAGATCACATCGCAGTTACATTGTGTAAATTCATCATCTATTAAAATACATTAATCAGTACGGTATTTATAAATGAATACTGATAATGACAATACATGAAATTATATTTTGACTAACTTAGTTATCTACTGCCCTGTCTTTATCCATATCGAATAATTCATGAATATTAATAAAACAGCCTGAAAAGTAGTTTATTGTTACATGGAATTACGTGATACTTATTTTGATGCACCGTATGTGACACACTTCTGGGAAAAAAATAACATGCAAACTGTTCATCACCGGAACCGGCGTTTATTCGTATACAGACAGTAATAACATAGTTAGCAATCCAGTGAACTACTTTTTTCAGTCCAATCATTGAGCGTAACAATACAATTGTTGAGTGTAACAATACAATTGAGTGTACATGGTTACACCATTGATGTAACAATGCAACATTGGTGATTGTAACAATAACATTGAGTGTAACAACTAGGATCATTTTGAGTGTAACAATCATTGAGTAAAATCAACAGAGTGTAACAATACAACATTGAGTGCAACAATATCAATCATTGAGTGTAACAATACATCATTGAGGTAACATATTATTATTGGGATGTAAACAATACAAGTATATTGATTATACAAGATACAATCATTGATGTGGACATACAAGCATTGAGTATAACAAATACACATTGAGTGTAACAATACAAGCTATTGAGTGCACAATTACAGAGTGGTAACAATACAAGCATTGAGTGTAACAATACAAGCATTGTGTAAGCATACAAGCGTTGAGGTGGTACAATCATTGAATGGTAACAATACAATCATTGAGTATAACAATACAATCATTGAGTGTATCAATACATTCATTGAGTGTAACAATACAATCCTTGAGTGTACAATAATAATCATTGATGTTAACAACAAATCACAGAGTGTAACAATACAATCACGGATTGTAACAATTACAATCATTTGAGTGTAGCAATACCAATCATTGAGTGTAACATCACAATCATGTGAGTGTAACAATACAGCATGTGAGTTATAACAATACAATCATTGATTGATAACAATACAATCATTGGAGTGGTGAGATAGCATCATTGAGTTAACATACAATCATTGAGTGTAACAATAAAATTCATTGAGTGTAAACATTGAGTGTAACAATACATCATTGATGTAACAATACACAATTGAGTATAACAATACAATCATTGATTACATACATCAGAGTTACAATACACCATTGAGTGTAACAATACAAACCATTGATGTAACACATACTAGTAACAATCATCATGATGTAACAATACACCATTGAGTGTAACAATACAATCATTGAATGTAATATACACCACTAAGTGTAACATAAATCATTGAGTGTAAACAATACAATCACAAGTGTAAAATACAACCATTGATGTAACAATACAAATTGAGTGTAACAATACATATTGAGTGTAACAATCATTGAGTGTAACAACCATTGAGTTGTAACAATACAACCATTGAGTGTAACAATACAACAATAGTGTAATAATACAATCATTGAGTAGTGTAACATTACATCATTGAGTGTAACAAGTCATTGAGTGTAAACAATACATATCATTGAGGTGTAACAACTCATTGAGTGGTAACAATACAAATCATTTGAGTATAACATTACAATCATTGAGTATAACAATACACCATTGTGGTGTAACAATACAATCATTGGGTGTAACAATATAAATAATATACGGTTACAATTTTGTGATGAGCTATGATGCGCATTTCGACAAATTATGTCTCTTTCAGTGATGCTCAAACCGAAATGTTGGAAATATTCGAAACATGAAAGTAAAAACTTTATAAAAGTGAACAAGTGTAGTGCCAAAGATCTGGAGCCAAATACTTCGAAGGATCAGAGCTATGCCTGAGGGAGAATATCCTTAATTTTGATATGAATTTCTAATTTTACTATTGCAATTGAATATATATCCGTAATTCAAGCTAGTAACATAGTACATAGCAACTGGGCTGTAGAGACCCTCGGGGATAACAGTCCACCAGCAGAGGCCTCGACCCAGGGTCATAATATTAAATAATATACGGTTACCAATTTTGATGCACCAGATGCGCATTTCGACAAATTATGTCTCTTCAGTGATGCTCAAACCGAAATGTTGGAAATTCGAAACATGAAAGTAAAACTGTATAAAAAGTGAACAATGTAGTGCCAAGACTGGAGCCAAATACTTCGAAGGATCAGAGCTATGCCTGAGGGAGATACTCCTTAATTTTGATATGAATTTCTAATTTTACTATGCAAATTGAATATATATCCGTAATTCAAGCTAGTAACATAGTACATAGCAACTGGGGCTGTAAGACCCTCGGGACTAACAGTCCACCAGCAAGAGGCCTCGACCCAGGGGTCATAATATAAATAAATACGGTACCATTTTGATGCACCAGATGCGCATGTCGACAAATTATGTCCTTCAGTGATGCTTCAAACCGAATGGTTGGAAATTCGAAACATTGAAAGTAAAACTGTATAAAAGTGAACAATGTAGTCCAAAGACTGGAGCCAAATACTTCGAAGGATCAGAGCTTTGCCTGAGGGAGATCCTTAATTTTGATATGAATTCTGATTTTACTATTGCAATTAAATATTATCCGTATTTCAAGCTAGTAACATAGTACATAAGCAACTGGGCTGTAGAGACCCTCGGGGACTAACAGTCCACAGCAGAGGCCTCGACCCAGGGGTTAATATAAATAATATACCGGTACAATTTTGATGCACCAGATGCGCATTTCGGACAGATTATGTCTCTTCAGTGATGCTCAATCATTGAGTGTAACAATACAAAACATAGTGTAATAATACAATCATTGAAGTGTAACAATACAAATCATTGAGTGTAACAATAACAATCACAGAGGTGTAACAATACAACCATTGAGTGTAACAATACAATCACTGAGTGTAATAATATTGAGTGTAACAATACAACCATTGAGTGTAGCAATACAATCATTGAGTGTAACAATCATTGAGTGTAACAATATACACACATGAGTGTAACAATACAGTCACTGAGTGTAATAAATGCAACCATTGTGATGTAACAATACAACCTTGAGTGTAACAATACAATCATTGAGTGTAACAATACAATCACAGAGTGTAACAATAGAACATTGAGTGTAACAATAATTGAATATATTTACATTTACTGTTTAATCCCCTAATAAAAAGTGTTAGAATCTATTTTGATGGTATGTGCTATAACTGCAAAGACCGAATCACCAAATTTGTGTTTGGGGTATGAATAAGAACTATTACAGGGTTTTAAAATATGTAAATATATGAACTCTTTTAGGTTGAAAATGTATAAAACTGTTGACAATTTGATGTTTTTACTTTCAAGAAAAAATTAATAAATACTTGGGTTATTAATTTTTTTTTAATTTTGCACTCCTTTTTGTCGTGTACGATATGACATCATGAGTGCGTAAATGTCACATTGCTGTATCTTTTTTCGTGTACATTTCACTGTGACTAACAATTACTTACCTAATGGTCTGTTCATGAACCGCTACTTCCCAAAGGATTGAGCGGAAAGTTTAAAACATATACAATAAAAGCAAAAAACAATGCATTTTCTAAGAAATGTAAATATAAGCAATAAATTATGATTTATTGAAAGATGTAGTCTCATAACTGCAACGGTGTGTGCAAACAAATTTTCATAACGCGCGTTAGCGCGTTATTCAATTTGCATGCACACACCGTTGCAGTTATGAGACTACATCTTTTCAATAAATCATAATGCATTGCTAAGTAACAACACAACCATTGAGTGTAACAATATTAATCATTGAGTTGTAAAACCATTGAGTGTAACAATACAATCATTGAGTGTAACAATACAACATTGGAGTGTATCAATAACAATCATTGAGGTAACAAACAATCATTAAGTGTAACAAATCACATAGTGTAATAATACAATCATGAGTGTAACAATACACCATTGAGTGTAACAATACAATCTTTGAGTGTAACAATACAATCATTGAGTGTAACAATACAATCACATAGTGTAATAATTACAATCATTGAGTGTAACATTACAATCATTGAGTGTAACAATAGCAAATCGATTGAGTGTAACAATACAATCATTGAGTGTAAAGTATTACCGCAATCAATTCAGAGAGGTCATTGAGTGTATACAATTTTGAGTTAACAATACCAACATTGGTGTAAACAAGGTCATTGGGTGTAACAGATACAAGCATTGAGCGTAACAAGTACAATCATTGAGTGTAACAATACAATCATTGAGTGTAATCAACAACATAGGTCTCGAGTGTAACAAATACAATCATTGAGCGTAACAATTACAATCAATTGAGTGTAACAATACAATCATTGAGTGTAACAATACAATCAGTGAGTGTAACAATACAAATTGAGTGTAACAATACAATCATTGAAGTGAACAACCAATTCGAGTATAACAATACAATCATTGAGTGTAACAGATACAATCAATTGAGTGTAACATACAACATTGAGTGTATACAATACACTATTGAGTGTAACAATACAATCATGTGAGTGTAAACAATAAATCAGTTGTAACATACAATCATTGAAATGTATTATTTTACAAGTACAATCATGTAGTTGTACAATGCTTAACATTGAGTGTAACAATATAAGTTAACTAGAGTAACTTAGTCTAATCGATTTGTATACAGTCAATTAACACATGTTATATAGTCCAGCTAATATTGTATAAAGCCTGTGTGTACATCTTGTTGCATATATCTAAATGAAACAGTGTACATTTCTTGAGATATTTATATATAATAAGTCACATTATGAATGCATTGCTCAGAGATCTACATTGTTGAACCCCTTGCTTGTCGTTAGAGGGGCGACTAAAATGGGGTGGTCCTTCGGATGAGACCGGAAAAACCGAGGTCCCATGTCACAGCAGGCGTGGCACGATAAAAATACTTCCGCCAGCTCAAAGGCCGTAAGCGCCGAGCACAGACTTAAATTTGCAGCCCTTCACCGGCAATGCATCGTCGCCAA
>CAJDSM010022812.1:12738-36340 GCA_903981925.1 Ostrea lurida
CGGACACCCACGGGTGGTCTCGTCTTCTGCTTATCAATTGAAGACGAGATCACCCGTTGGTATCCGACGATTCTGGCTATGGTGACTTCCACATGAGTGAAATATTCTTAAGAGGGACTTTAAACAATATACAACTAATCAATCCTACAGCTTTTGACGAGGAAATACGATTATTTAGCGAAGTATGAAGTACATGAACATGTATTTTGCATGTACATGAGTTTTGTTAAATTTCTACTTTGCAAAAGATTACAAGACAAAATTCACCAATCAAGACAATATGTATTTTATATACATTCCCTCGTGATAAAGTGAAATGTGACATTTCCAATTTAAGCGTAACGTCACCTATTTATTCTGAACCCGCGTTGACGCATGTGTAAGCGGGGTAAATTTCTCATTAAGACATTCACTGTTTTCACTGTTGTCAGTAAGTACGTCACGTTTTGGTGTCGGTAATAAAAAAATTCTGTCGCTACAAAGATGTATCAAAATCCAAAATTTCCAATTCATATATTCAAATTGGTTCAATTTATCTTTTAACGTTCGTTAAATAAAGTGGGACGTAACCTCGATATAATAGAATTAAATTGAACTCTATCGAGGCAGTTTATCAAACAGTTAATTTATTCAGAAACGCAACTGTATGTCGAATTTCTCTGAAAAAAAGGGTCACGGGTCACTGGAGACAACCATTGATCACTGGGGGGACGGAAAATCGATGTAGAATTACCAACCGTGCAGTGTAATAGTTAAAAGGTTTGCATATCAACCGTTAAACATCTCTTTCTAATAGAAACGTGATCTCGGTTGAATGAATTCAGATTTGGGAGGGTCGTGTGCTGATAGCGATAAAATAGCGCAGTAGTACGCTGCTGTGGCCGATATTTGGTAGAATTCATTATGTTGTCAGTTTTACCAGGGTTATAAGAACTTAATTCCCATAAAGAGATAATACGCTACAAAATAGAATTAGATATGATGCCATGACGGATCCAGGATTTCCGGGGAAAAAAAGGGGGGGGGTGAAAACCATAATGCTCAGCCATTGTGGGTGCTAAATCTGACGTTTTCATTTAAATATTATGCCAGTCATATCTTAAACTTTCGGCTGGAAACCCCCCACCCCAGTCTCCCCATTAAATTTGCCACTGCAATCCGATTTTATGTAATTTGTTGCAATCTGGTAATTTCAAACGAACCATTTTATTGTTTATCATTTGACAACGTAGTTGCACGAAAAGTATATATACAACGTATTCAATATTCGTATCATGTTTATTTTCTGTTGCTTCATTTATCTTTCTTTATTTTATTGAGAATATAAAAAAAATCATTAGAAATTCCTTTCCCCTTTTTTTTGAAAAATAATTTTTATTATAATTTTTTTTACCTTTTCATTTTCTTTCCGGTGGTATGGACATATCTACGATATTTGTCGTTGCCATTGATTTTAACAGCTCTTCAACGGAAATTACATTCTTATTTTTCTAAAAATATAAAGTTTGCTCCCTCAAAAATAATTGATTTGAATGTAAATTCTGATAATATCCCTGCTTTTTTTCTAGATTATATGATCCACTATGTTAATTATCATTCTCAACTTAATAGAAGATTGGAATTCGTTGGAATATGTACCCTACTATGAATCTGCATAAAGATGATTTTATCACTTTATTAATGTTAAAGGAAATTTAGAAAGAACGCAGTGAAGCTTCCATTATAGAAAAATGACAAAACTTAAAGAATTCACTATTTCATCGTAACTTTTTATTTTGAATTGCATTTCTTCATCTTCTGACAATATTGACTTTTCTATATACTTGACTAAATGGCATAGAGAGGGGGCGTAACCTGGCATGGTAATTGTTTTCAGTTTCTACTCCCCCACCCAATGCTTGCTGTAGACCTTCGAGCTTTTTATTCTTTAATAACACATTTTACTTCTATTATCATTCACTTACCTTTCGCCTATTGAATAATTTGTATCTCCTTCAAAAGTCACACGCAATCCCGGCTTTGTCGCAGTAGCCAATCAATCAACCCGACACGTGTCTAAAATTACTAGGTTCTCGAAATATCTCGTAATGTTTTGTTTAGAATTATTTCATTGGTCAATAGAGCTACTGAATTTTAAGGCTATGACTTGTGTGAAATGTTGTGTGAAGGAATAATTTTGAGATATTAATTTGCTGTAATTCTATCCACTTCTTTCATTGTGGTTTATACAAGGTTCCGGAGGCAAGGCCTTGATCATGGAAGAAATTTTACTTTGTGCTCAGAATCGAGTATTCGATAAAAAAAACAAAAACAAACAATGTTTCCGAAATGTATCTATCAATGATAGTAAACTGAAGTAAACTGTAGTAAACTACATGCACTACAAACCATGGTGGTATGAATACATGTATATAGATACCATCATCATCAGAATTGTATTCATAAGAAAATGAATACAATGAGACAGAAATTTTTGTACATGTTTGCTCAGATATACATGCCCGAGTATACATGTAACTTCGAGTCTTGTCGCGTCAACTGTTGGGCAAAATTACTAATTCATCAATTTTACAACTGGGTGAAGAAAAAAATATGTTTGTCGTCTGTCAGTCCGTCCGTCAAGTTTTTACAAAAAAGTACGCATGCGCCTGCTCCTTACAACTATACTCTAATGATAGAATTAATATAAATGGACCTCTTTGATCATTTGATTAACATTATTAATGTAGTCTACTCAATACTTATTATATTCAGGTCGACCTCTGGTATGTTCAGATTTTGCTTTTTTTCCCCCCTATTTGATCAATGGATTTCTTTAGTGGGAATATGCAAAAGTTTCAATGCAAAAATGAGAATTAGATAGACGAAAGCGGGCATCATCATGTGATCAAAAAAGTGACATCGTCATGATTTCATAATATCATAAAAGAAGACATTATCATATATATGCGTCTTGTGGTCACAAAGATATACATGTATCATGGTCTTTGAATATGTCGTTTCCGGGATCCCGGTTTCGTCATTTTGTGTCATGTGACTTTCATCCTTAGGGCATGTTTTGTTCAAAATGGCGGCGCCCCATCACAACAATAAGAATGTACACGAGCGTAAAGAATTAAAAGAAAGGGAAGTGTTGACAGATACAAGTAGGCTAACGCTACTTAGACTAGCAGAGGCATTTGATGAAATAGCTCTTGATGAGAAAGTGTGTGAAAGGTATTCCGAGTCCTCTGTTGATTGAAGGACTATTCCGGCGAAATGTGCCATAGAAAATTAGAAATGAATTAAAAACCTTAATGCATTATCGAATGTTAAATTTGATGACACTTTTATTCATCTATCTGTAAATTGTCTGTGGAAGTCTGTCAGAATTAAGAGGTACAAAGATGACAATTCGTGCTAACTACTATTAATCAAAAGATGCCCTAAAGTACGTAGCTGTCACATGACCAGGTAACATCTTTCTACCTCCATGCGCAAGAGTTCCGATATCAAGGAAATAACGTATTAAAATACATTGGTCTTTTCCTTTATTTACTAATATATTATATAGTTTTCATTCATCGTGCTAGGTCAAAAAAGAATGATAAGATCGCTGATTTTTTTTTTATACGAATATCGAAACAAAAGAATCAGAACAGCTTTACATGTGACCTTAAAGACTTTTCCTTCTCTTTCTAACCTTGTTCCAATATGACAACCGTTCATTGTGGAATTAAATGCAATCGCTAGTTTCTGCCCATATATTGTTTATCCATCATGAGTAATCTTCTCAGTGAATTGCAGACAGTAATTATTCTGTTATGCAGCCTCTGATGTTTAAATCACAATGTAAAGTTGATGAATTAGTCATTTGCACAACTTTTGTTCGATCTGATGCAGTAGATGCTTCGCAGGCCGCTGGACGCGGTCATCAAACTGCCTTCATAAAGCTATCAAAAGATTTCTAAACACCAATCCAAAACGCTGCTGGTCATTTTTGATGGCGATTTGGCGGCTCGTATCGTATTACCCCACAGATCGGGGGTGGGCGTGGTCCACTGATTGCACTTTATTATGTAAACTTTCATCATCAGTTGCCTAGAACATGAACACAAAACATTAATGTCATTTTAATGCTCTGCAGCTTCTTCCCAAATCATATGCGAAATCTGGACAGACCCCATGTCGTTGTTGAATAGAGGATACTTTTTAGGTATACTGGTTTAGCAACTTAAGAAAAGGTTCGAGTCCAGAGTCACGTGCAGGTCACGGGGACGAACTCCCGTTACAAATCTCGCGTAGAACCATATCACCTGATATATGTTCTACGATGCTGAAATCGTTCTGGACACTGTGTGCTGCATGTTTCTGAACGAGTGACCGGTGCCGGAATACAAAAGGTCTCTGCACACTGGCAATTAAAACCTGCAGTCTGTCAAGGAACCGGGAAAACGATTCATTACAATGTCCAGCCTTATGAATCTTTCCTTTCTTGTTTAATGTCCGTTTAATTTCATGTTTATAATACAGTGAAATGAATATCTATCCATCAAAAAAAATAATTGTACTGAGTAAATATTACTTTCCTTTTTAAGAAAAAAAAGAAGATGCGAAGGTATCAATTTGTCGTTCAGAAAAAGAGAAACACAGTGCATTATAATGTTTTTGAGCAGATACATACATGTAAGTAAAAAAAGAATAAGGTTGTGTCTAACAGGGATGAGCCTTAGAGACAACAGCCAGGTTCCAAGTCGTGTTTTGAAATGTGGATGCACGATACGTTGTTTAAAGTTATACCAGAAATTTGAATGACTTAACATTTTCCCTTGATATTTTATATGGACATACTAAAAACGGCACATTTTGTTCTAGACACCACTGGTCATAATTCTTTGTTTATAGAAGAAAATATTATACAACAAATGAAACCGAATAACAATCGTTTGAAGATCAGAATCAATAATATTGTACCATGGAGGGAGCAAATCTTAGTCTCAGTTTTTCCACTCTTTTTGCAGAATTATGGACCATCATCCCACTCAGTGAGCTTAATATAAAGAGGCCTCGCGCGCACCTTGTCCTTTTTGTCGATATTAAATATTTGTTTTCATCATGAACAAACAGGTCGCTCTAATCACCCCGATTCATTGTTATTTACCTGGAGATGCAATACGGGTATCTGGGGCGTTTACGCTGTGCTTTATTGATGTCATGTAAACCATTCAGATGCTTGTTGGTAATCGCATCTAAAGGACCGTGTTAATGCAGTTAACTTCACAATTTATGCTCTTCTCCATAGAATAAGATGCAGTTTGGCGGGCCATTGAAGTTGATGGATTGTCCTCACGAATAAAGAGATCTTCTACCGTACTTCAAAACAGATTTTAGATTTAAAACCAAATTGATTCTGTTCTAAAAACACACAAAATTGTAAAGAATGTGAATACTGGAAACATCTAGTCACTGGTTCTTTTGCTGTGCTTTTCCTCCTTTATTCGGGGGGAGGGGTGTGTTTGAGGGTTTTGCTTCCCCCTCTCCTCCTAGATTATAATGCTACATGTAGTATCATAAACCTGACAAGAGGTGCCTTCCACACTGTGCATAATACAGAAGTAGAGGCATTATTGAAACCGTGTACGTAATATAAAAATAGTCATTGTTCCCAACCTGTTTGTAATATGGTATCAACATCACCTCAAGTTCGTAGAGACTAAATTAATTTTACTTGCATACCAGCTATCATGTTACCTTATCATCTTAGCTTATTTTGAATCCAAGTTTCTTTACATCTGGTAAAAATTCTACATTGATAAAAATTCATGTTGATCAAAGTTGTGAGCGGCATTTTAATAGCAACCGTCCATCTACACTAAATGATATCAAATTAATTTTTATTGTATGTATATTGTTGCTTTTTTAATTGATAGCTTTTTTAGGAAATGAGTAGGGGAAGTTACACCCCCTTGCCTGCTTTTTTTATTTTGATTGATTGGTACCGGTTATTTATTTATTGTTTTACGTCCCACTCGAGAATATTTCACCCATATGGAGACGTCACCAATGCCGGTGAAGGGCTGCAAAATTTAGGCCTGTGTTCGGCACTCAGGGCCTTTGAGCAGGGAGGGATCTTCATCGTGCCACACCTGTTGGGACACGGGGCCTCAGTTTTTCGGGTCTCATCCGAAGGACCGCCCCATTCAGTCGCCTCTTACGACACGCAAGGGGATGCTGGGGACCTATTCTAACCCGGACCCCCACAGTGTTCTATTTTGATGTTTTTACAAAGAAAATCAATAGTTTGAATATGTGATCTTTCTCTTCTATACAGTACAGGATTATCTTCATCTTTTTTTTTTTAATCTCTGTCTCCATTGTCACGTTATATAAGACAATTAAGTAAATCTATCAAGCTCTGCCCCCCATATATTGCTGCGGTGTGTGCTGATGTATAGATTGTGAACATATTGTATGAATACTTGTATATATTTTCTCAATACCTTTGTACGATTGGTAAGGAGAATAAAGTCACCCGATCCATCGCAGATTATCCAATCTTTATAATAACCGAATTATAGACTGGGCAATTCATCAATCAGTCGTTTGTTAGAAGCCATTTCGGGTAAGTTGTGCTGACCGATATATATATACGTTCTAATGAAAGTTTTCATACGAATTAAAAATATCATAGTAAATATTGTGTATAAATTCAACATACATTTTGTGTAGACATTGGCATCGACCAACACAATAAATGAAACATGCAAAGAAATGGACACTCATTAATTTGCGTCGATTTATTCCGAATGTATATGTATGATATATGCCGATTGTATAACGGTAGGCTGTAATGTAATGTGACGTCATATGAATATTTTTTGTGCTGGAGCCAAAATGTCTGCCACATCTCAAATGAAAGCAAATAGCATAACGAGTAATCAAAAACAGTTTTATTTTTTAAGGAATCGATATCAAACATAACTAACCAAACAAAATTTATCTCCATGAATTTCGTCCCCTGGCTATTAGCGAAAATCATGATAATTTAAACAACTAAAAACAAAGTTCGGCAACCAATACCACGGATTTTCGCATCCCAGCAACACTACTGTATCTCAGAAGACCGCGGCGCCTCACGAGGACCTCACGAACTTCGCTTCACGTGCAGGTTGTGTTTCTAGCAGGAGGCATCATGCAAGTCTTGTTCATTTTAATAATCAATCATACAATTTCATTCGGTAGACATAGAACTTAAAGAATCCACTGCTTTAATTTGTTTAAAATTTGTACAACTGCACATGTAGTCCATGTTAAAATGAGTTGTAATAATAACTTGCAGTTATCAAATACTTATTGGAATTTACTGGGGGAAAATAAGTTTCAAAATTCGTAAAAAGAAAGATGATAGAATGGAACCATAAACTTAGATTGATGTGAAGTGTTTGTATCAAGTAAAATATTAAAATGTCGTTTAAAATTCAGGAAAGTATGTCTGCAATAATATCACAAGCTGATTGTGGAGTCTGCTTGCATCACGTCATCACACGATTCCTGTTTAGCCTTATGTTTAGTAGGATCCTCTGGTATCCATGTTTTGGCAAACATTGTCCGATTAGGCCCGAGGCTGGGATTTTTCTCGTCTCTCCATGACAACGAGTGACCCGCCAAAGGGAGCCATCCACGTGCTATGTCGTCTGCTCGCATGCCTGTCACACGAACAGATTCGAAAAGAAAAGACATTTGAATCGTCTGCTCAATAAAATAGAAAATCTGGTGATCGCTAAAATAAATAAAGAAAACGAATTTGTAATTCATTGGAAGTCAAAGAGAATTATAAATGTCTATAGATTTAAGTGTAATAGCTTCTTTGTGACAACCCAAACAAAGATAAAAAACGGGTAATTTTAAGTTCAGAGCTTTTCTAGGGACGAGGTCTTATCTACAAATGTGCCATCTACAAAGTTTTTTGTCGACTTTATTCTAATTATTCAAATCCAATTAAATGGTGCTTCTACTACAATTAATACATGTATAGAAGTGAAACTTCATCATTCCGGTCAGACAGGAGAATTATTCAGCGCAAGGTGTTGTATTTTTTATGTGTGAAAGGTATAACGGCGTTTAGTCTCTCGTATAAATTAAAGAATTTAGAAAAAAAATAGGGCTCTCACTCTATTGACGTGAATGAAGTTATTATAATTTTAATCATTATCATTACCATTGAAATTTCCAGAATCAAAAATTTTATAGTAAAATGTTTTGTCTCGTGTTGAACATTTCAGTATAATGAAACATGTTTCACCATTCTACATTATGTTTAGAGGTTTGAAATTCCGTTAGAAATTAACATGCACGTGCTTTGTATATGTCACTTGTATAATGGGATATTATCCTTTTTCTGTGGACAATATTGAAAAAATAAAACATTTATCATACATGGACACGATTGAGAAGATTGTACACAAATATAACAAGATTGGCGATTGATAAGATATCACGAGCATTTTATCCGTCGTCTTTTTATACTAGGTACAGCGAATTCGGAAATCGAAGCATCGAAATTTATCGAAGCCAATGAACAAAGCTTTTAGTATGAAAATTGAGCCTTGATAATCTGAATATAACAAACAAGTACTATGTAAACAAATCAAGAGTAAAATTTTGGATAAAATTTGGATTATCTAACCAAAACATTTGGATTATCTAACCAAAAAAAATTGGATTATCTAACCAAAAAAAAAAACTGGATTATCTAACCAAAAAAAAAAAAAACTGGATTATCTAACCCCAAAAAACTGGATTATCTAACCAAAAAATATGAAAAAGTGAAGATAAGGAGTGGTGACCAATCTTATAAACCCTATAAAGAATATAGGGGGCCCTGCAGACGACAGTGTGACGTCACGCGTCTCAGATGGAGTAAGATATCAGGAGACGTCTATTGGTCACCTAGTCCCAGAGGCATCTGATCCGCATCCGAGCGATCGTCTCTCAGCCCGAGTTTATGTTTATACTTTTATAAAGAGGCAAATAGTCAAAATCTAACTAAAAGGAAGAAAATTAAGGAAGGGTAAAATGGCTTAACCTTATTCTGCTGAGTAAAAATAAGATTTTGTTTTTAAAAAATTGAATGCTGCTTATCCAGTATTCGATTTTAACTAAAGAGTAAATATCTAATAGTTATTCAAGAAAATGGCAAAATTAAAAAAATTATAGATTGCAAATAACAAATATTGTGGCTTCATTAAAATCACCCTAATGAATTGCCATTAGCGTTCAATTCGTCCACAGCGGTATGTAAATTCGCAGATAGTATGGGCAACTTTTTTTCTTCAATAACAACTTTAAAATTGCTGGTCACTTTATCTCAACCGCGAAAACAACAAAAATTTGTATTGAACTAAGAATAATGAAACCACAGAGAATGTCATCAAAGGATGGATTAAAGATACTTACTGTAGTGATAATTGATAATGACTTTCCTGGGTTTCTCTTTGTACGGTGATTGTTGAGGATTCGCATTTCCAACGTTGGATTTCACCAGCTCGGACAGAAAACCTATATAACCAATGGCTAACCTTAACGTGTCTACTTTGGATAATCTTTTTTCGTACGGTAGTGTGGGAATGTGTGCTCGAAGTCCTTCAAAGGCATCATTTATAGACTGCATTCTCCTCCTCTCTCGTAAGTTTGCAGCCTCCCTTTGCTGTATCTGATGGCAGTGGTTGTCCTTTTTCTTCCTACTTTTCGGATTTGATTTTAGAACACATTCCACTGGAGCGTCTTGACTTTCATCAGATATTGCAGGAATATCGTCCACAAACGAAAATGCTGTAGAATCAGGCGAAGTGATGATTTCATCGAATTGTAAATAATCCATGACAAATAGATTTTGAATGTTAGAATTCATTTATGATGATAGAAATGTTGGATAATTTTTCACTTCTATCGCATATGATCCAAACATAATATGACACAGAATTCCATCCGCAAATATTTCATTGCTTTGTAAATTTGATGATTTGAAATTTTAATCGTGAAAATTTAAGCTTCCATAGCCGATGTGATTATATTGCATAACCTCTCATTCATATCCTGATTTCCATTTCCATAAGCTTTTATCCTTTTGAATATTAATTACAGTACCCTTGATTTTTGTATTTTCTTTCATATCTAATGTAAATATAGAGGCACGTGCTGTGATCGAAATTAGCCAATCAGATTATTTGTTCTATCTAGGTCGCGTGCTGTAGGACTTTTTGTTCAGGATTAATTACACGCTGTCTTTAGTCCCTCACATACAATAATGAATAACAGACGTTGATTTACTTCCTTTACTAATCTGATGTCTTCCTTTTCATGAAAACACTTGAAATGTCACTGTTGAGTTGCTACTCTTTTAATTTTCTTATTGAAATATGATTTAGTTTATCGCTTGCAAAATCTTCAAAGACGTTAACAAATAAAGCTGTGTATGCTGAAGCAAAACTGATACAGATTTAGCTATCAGCATGGCAGGATATTAATTCATTCATCCAGATCAAAAATACGGAGTACATCGTAATATAGATCAATGAATTCAGATATGTTGTTGAAGAAAGTTTTAAACATATCTACCACAAATTTTGTAATAAAAAATTGTCTGAATTTTATATTCATTCATCAAAATTATTTGCTAAAAAGATGAAAAGTTAAAAAAAAAAAAATTACAACGTTTAGTTCATTCTCCAATATAACAGTTAAACTAAATTCTGAATACACCCTCAAAGTGTAATAATTTTAACTGATGTAATTACTCTACAACCGGGGAATCCATATTTCATTTGTGTAAATCATAAGCGTAGTTTACTTTAGGCCAACCGGAATTGTAAAAGTGGAATACTTACGTACAGAAAATCCGGTATGCAAACAAATACCCTCGGAAATAATCAATATAGCATGAGAATTTCCGCATCTGATTTCAAAGACGATCCTGCTAATTAAAAGAAATCTTCAAATCGTTGATTGACGTAGTGTGATTCGGTCTCTTGTTGCTTTGCAGAAAGAACAATGGTGAATGGTTATCAATATATCAAAACTTGAAAATGTGATCTAATTTTTTTCTTGTTTGGTGGTTTGGTATTGTTTGTCATATCTCACACGCAGTTCGAATCTCGAATCTGCATACGAGCATGTGATTTCTTAATAGAAATACTAGTATCATATAATACTGTACATATCGAACTTGATTAAACCCCTTTTCATTTCACAATACTCCACATTGTTATCAAACTAGATTTCAAAAAACATTCTAATTGTGCTAGGAAGTTACCGAACATTCATGTTAGTAAAATCCATGCAGTGATACTTAATTGTAAGAAACTGCATTTTATATACACTTTAATTAATATTTTTCTTTAGATCTAGATTGATTCATTACATGTCCTCACTATTATGCTATTTTCTTTATTAAATGAATCAAAACATGAAAATAACGAATCTCGACAGTGATCGGTCTCATATTTCCTACAAAGAATTTAAAATTAAGAGTTGGGCAAACACGGACCCCTGGGCACAGCAGAGGTGGGATCAGGTGCCCAGGAGGAGTAAACACCCCCTGTTGACCGCTCACACCAATTGTAAGTATGCTGATATATAACAACAACATATATTTTGTTATAGGGCATTCAACACCCCTCTCAATAGCACCTATACTATTGTTTAGTATGCGCAATATTATTCTTTATTTTTCTCTGAAAGACAAATCGATTGCACTATAGTAAAATCGCATGAACATATCACGTACTAATAATATTGTAAGTGTTTGAAAAAGGAGCAAAAGATAAAATCTAAATGAACTAATAGAAAATATTTCGTGAGTCCCCAGACAGGCCAAATGCCGCTACGCATGCGTCCGAACTCGACATAACGTTCACCTCTTGCCAGGTCACGTGTATCTTAACGTAGATACGAGTCTAATTGCAATGGCAGCCCACACAATTTCCCTAATCTGTTACTTGGCTATATTCATCACCAACTGCAGCATATTCGCTTTAGTGATTAAGGCATGTTTGAGCTTTGATTTTGATCAAACCTACTGTTAGTGCAGATTAACAACCTTTCGATTCGAGGAAGCTGGTATGAGTGCTAATATAGTTTGTTACTACAAAGATCACGTGATGAGATTTATCACGTCTCGTGATTCGATGATAAAGATGGTTAAGACACAACAAAGTACATTAAATTAATTGAACATTCCAAACGATAGTAAATTCTATTTTGTTACATGTGAACAAATATTTCATGAAGCTGTTGTCGCAAATTGTAACACTGCAAGACTTACTAGTAATATTCAAAATACTGAGTGAAAATATAGACTATATAAACCACATAACGTGTCTGAAAGTTGACAAAGTTGATAAGAATGCACTAGTTATCTTCCAAGTAACCCCACATTTTTATCATTCTGTATCTTCAGGTAGAAAACGATTTTGTGTTAAAGTGATCATATAATTCATAAGAATTCCCATATTGAGATAGTTGTTAATCCAAGAAAATAAGAAATGATCTATATTTTCGGGTGATGCAGGTATCACCGAATTTGGACGGTAAAGCTCAACAATGCGCGAAGCCATTGATGAAAAGTTTTACCGTCTAAAATCTCGGTGATAACCTGCATATCACCCGAAAAAAATATAAGATTTAATTTCTTATCATTTAATTTATATTACAACAACAAAATAATGTTTATTAGGCTTTACTTGTTGTTCAGGTAAGTGATCGAAAATCACCTCAATTCTCAAAAATGTTTTAGCCAATGAGAATCCGCGCTAGGTGATCACGTGAAATAAAATTAAATGATAAAAAAAATTCCATCTACAATTTTTTTAAAAAGTCCAATATTAAGATATTTACGAAATTAAGAAAAAAGAAATATATATGAATGTAAGAAAAACGAATTCCCATATTGAAATATGAATTAAAGATAAAATAATTACATGTATCGATAATCATTTCCGTCTCTCTAGATATAGATATGTTTCTCCATTCTGTTCAGTCTTTTTTGAGCTGGCGCCTTCATCCCACGACCAGAAACCCCGGCAGTCCTCTCAACCTTTTCCCTTGCTTCGCCCTTCGGGTGTCCAGTCTGAGGCTGTTCTGATCATGACCATTAATTAGTTATCATTCTTGGTGCATGTTCATTTCTATCTACTTGTTGTTTTGATGTTACTATCTTTTTCTATGTCGGCTAATTCTCTCACATAGATATAATTTGTAGAATCATGAAAATTATAACTTTCAGAAATATGTCCAACTAAAGCTGGAAATAACAAGTAAATGAAGAATATCATAATATATATAACAATATACGAGTATTTATATAATATCAATATCATAAAACGTAAAAGAGATCTGAGAAAAATTAACTCTTGAAACGAGAGTGCCATGCATTTTGGTTTAAACAATGATTACATAACAAGTACCCATTCTATGATTCTAATCAGCACAGTACTTCCATATGTTTAAGAAAACGCTAGTTTATCCACAGTTTAAGTATTGATATAAAGGATAACGCCAATTGTTCTGGGAGCTTCGGTAAACAATATTGCCGGGTGGACACAGCAATCAAAAATATCCCCTTCACCTGCCGAGAAGAAGCAAATATGGACGATAGAGCCTTACAATGGTCCCGGACATTTGAAGCCGTTTAATGGCCCTATCTCTATCACCCATGCATTGTCCAGCGTGTTGACAAAGTTCTTCATAACTCGCCTAAGTCAAAGGCCAGGTGATCGTACTTGAACCCCTGTGACCTCGCGTGCGCTTCGAAGAACACCGAGCCCGACCCCTTTGACCCGTCTTTAAGAAACAGGGTTGCTAATTGACGAAATACCCGAGTAGTGATGGTCTGTTTGGGGTTGATTATTTGTAACGTCTGTTTTCTAACTGACCACAGTATGTCTTTATATTGTGAAATGCTTGTAATTTTCAATCAAATATGTCCAACACCCCAAAGGAATTTACTTGACACGCCCCCAACCGAGGAAATATTCTCTGAAATAAATGTAGCTTAATAGCACAGCCTACCACAAATCTGTTCTTTAATGAAACGAAAAATATTTCAGTCACTTTGATATTTTCATTGTGAAAATTTGAATTAAATCATGTGGCATTCAGTATTGATGAAGACAGATATTGAGTAACTGATAAATCATTTCGATTAATATATAGCTATTTTCATTCAATGCAAGCGCGTAACGTTGAAATCAGTTGTAACATTAGGTGCTGGCATTGGGGTAAATGAGGAGAGTAGGGTATTTTTTAAAAATCTTGAGCCCAGGCATTTTCTGCATTTTGTGCAATCCTAAAAATTTGTGTCTCTATGAATCAAAAAATATTTTTCCCACATTAAACAGCATGCATGATGAAGGAAGGAAGAAGCCCATGACTTACACATCATGACTGCGCACAGTACATGTCACATGATGTGGATTTTTTTTTTTTTGTGCTTCGCAGAATCAGGGGTCTGCTGTCATTGATAGCCTAGCTCCCAGTTCGTTATTTCAAAATAAGCAAATGAAACGAATATCAGAAAACTCAAGAATAAGACAAGGACAAGACCTCGTGAAACAAAATTATATAACGGTATGAGTTACATTTATATGGCAACTAGACGGTATCTCCCGCGACAATGGGAGAACCTTTGAAGTATAACATTTATTATCGTGAACGGATAATATTTGTGTAAACTATTGTCTTAATTTGTGGAATCGCCATCGCTCGGAGATTGGGAATCACAAGACATTTTGATTTCCACTCAAATGAAGATTTTTATTATATTTGGTTGCTTTCCTTAGTCAACAATAGGCAGTTGTTCCTCCTGAGTTATATACGATATATAGTGTAAATGTTATGATAGTCTTATCGGAATTTACGGAATCTAAATGTACGAACATATTTGTTTTGCAATAAAATAAGGCACACATTTTGCATGTAATCTTCCATTCTATCAACAAGATAAAATATTATTTGAGCAAGAATGAAAATAAGTGATTTTTGATGATTTATTAAAAGAAAATATGTTTTGGTTATTTTCATTATCGAGATCTGGGCTGAGTCGTCTTAAACTTGGATTTCACCGGAAGCTTACGACTTCTTAAAGTTTACATGCATGTATAAGGGAAAGAATCTCGAATGGCCGGACTTCGAACAAAAACAGTGGAATATTCGGCATTGTGGTGACGATTTTAACTTTCAGTCATGTTCAAAGTAGCTTTTCTTCTGCATTGTCTTTCCGGGATTGTCTTGTCCATTTTGTTTCCTTTTGCAACACGATGAAATTTGTTCTGTTTCCTAGATGAAAAGTATGGAGCGCCAAATTAACAGAAACTCAAATTATTTAATTATTTGAAGATGTCATCAATTCATTTGATGCGTGCACTAATTCTGTTAAGATCTCTTCAAATAATATCTTCAATTCTGAATTATTGCGTGCATTAATTAAATTGATGATATTATTTATTCTGCTGAATTGAAGCTCGATATTTGAAACATCGCTCTCTTCAAGCACATGTTGGTGAGCGCAGTGATTCGCTCTCAATTATTGCGCACAACAGTTATTGAATTGATGATATCTTCTTTGAGTTTACGTTAATTTGTATATCCACGTGTATTCAAGCAGAAAATAGTGATTGAAATTAAAGAAATCAAAAGCTACTTAAATAGTTTACATTTTCCCTACTAAACTTTCCTTTAAAAAAAAAAAAAAGAAAAAGAAAATATAGCCCTGTTATGACAAATGTGTTTCTGTTTATGAGAAAAAATGACAATTTTAAATCCAATTTTATATGATTATCATCGTTAGAGAGATTAGCAAGAAAATAGAGGTTCGTACAGGAGAAATAAATGTAGTTTGATTTTTCACTCTTTATATTGGGAAATGAAACACATGGTCATTTAGTAAGTAATTCAAATGCTCTTGCTGAAGCAATTTTGCTTACAGAAACTATTACCATGATGTGTCATCAAGATGGTGTAAATTTGGAACAATCAACATGTCTCCTGCATGGTAGACGATAGTTAACTGTTAAAAAACTCTCTCTTCTCTCCAGAAATGGTGAACCATAAGCGGCTGCGTTATCTCATTCTATGTACACATCGCCCGGTTAAGTTGACGTTTGAAATTTACAAGTAAATAAACAGTCCTCAACCCGCGCGTGATAATGGAGAGAGGCAACGGGTCGTGCGCGTGACAGTTCGTCTACTCAATATTATGTTGCTACATTGTAAATGTTCAAATTTAAATCGAAGTGGCATGTAGAAATTCTCAACTCAAGAGGGTATTTACGGATTTTTGAGAACCATAGACATTACCTTAGAAGTAGCGATGTGCTGAAAACAAATAAATTATACATGTAAAATACAGGAATTTATCTAAGAACAACTTTTTCACAATATCATTATGTCGGTATTTTTTTTTTTTTTTTTTTTCGTTGTTGAATGGAACTAAATTTTGCAAAATTTTGATGCGGCACAATCATTTATTTTATTAAATTTTCTATCAATACAAGCCTTTTTGCCATTAAATCAATGTGAACATATAAAAATGAAGGGAGCGATTATATGTTCCTTTTTTACCTGCAAAAATTACTCAAATGCTAGAAATATTCCTTTTCATTGACTGTTCAGAATTGATTTGGTCAACATAGATACAAACCTATTATTATGGGGTACTGAAAATTTGTCATTGCAAACCAACACCAGTATTTCGCTGCAATGTACAATTAATCCATAGATGAATTAATTGCTATATATATACTAGTACTGTTACATTTAAACTCGGTTTACTTGCTATTTATCTGTATTTTTAAAATTGCATGCCATCATTGTAATTTAAGGAGCAAGTTGAAAAAAATTATACTGATTATTCGATAAAATATGTTCAAACCAAAAATTATTAGATAACACAATTTTGGTGTTACATTAAATTGACATTTCTACATAATTTTGTAAATAGATTCATTTCGGAATATTTCTAGCTGTATACGTGGAAGTATCAATACCTGCTGCAAAGCTCGAGAGCACAAAGGTCGTCACAAACACCTGACCTGAGTCAACGCTGTTACTTTTTATTTCTATTTTCATAAAGAAATGGAAGCGTTACCATGCAGACAAAAGCAACTTTTATTCGCCCAGCAACTAACAAAATTTTTCTTTTCTTTTCCGTTTCATATTCAATTAAAGCTCTATATAATAGAATTCATTCGGCTTGTTTTTAAATTTACAAAACCTTTTTTAACAAATTCAAACAAGGTCTTCACAATGCCCCGACACAGTTAGTAGGGTGCTATTTAAGTAGAAAACTTTTCCCCCTTGTTTATTCTGACAAAATTTAATATTGGAAATAGAGAGAACAATCAAATCATTCAAAACGACACTAGAGAGTTTTAATAATCGTTTTTGTATGGTAATCAAATAATTCGCCGCGTACTGTTGACTTAAGAAAATAATGGGTCTGTTGGTTTATTATATATGTAACACCATGTGACGATAATGTCCCTTGTCTGCGACTAATACAAAGAGCCGACCGGAAATTCACAGGATATCGAAGCTAAATAGCGCACACTCGCAATACAATATGGCCGCAATGGTCAAAGATATACATTTGAAGAAAGTTATAAGCATCTTCGTTTGGCGGTAATAATTTATGTTCTACTGTTGGGTTCTCATCTGAAATTCCTTTTTTGAATTTGAAGTTTACATTTGATTCAATTTCCGCTCTTTAAATGGTCGTTTGAAGATGTAATGTCGACCAAAGCGGAAACGTTGGTAACAAATTTCCTGGGTAACCGGCCGTCGTTTTCTTCTTTTTTTTTTTCTTCCCCAAAATGAAATTCTTGGTTCACTAACAATTTGAGACAAATCAAAACATATCCAAACTCTATCCATCTAATTTTCACTTAGGAATGAAAGTGAGATGCCCTGGAGTCGGCTTCATAACGAGAGCCAAGCGCGCGTGTATGCACGGGGTATGCTTTGTGTGCCCTCTACATATGCAAAAGGCAACGGGGGGAAATATACTGAAATTTTGTATGAAATGAAAAATCCCCAAATCCCAAAATCGAAAGATTAAAACGTTATCTGTTAAACTGGTTAGGTTGCATGGCCATGTCAGGGAGAATTACGCGATAAGATGGAATTGGTGTGAACTATCTACATAGAGGACTGACACTAAGAATATAAGCGTGATAGTTATCAGAGAATCAAAATAGAATGTTCTCAAAGTTAATACAATTACACATGCTACCTGATTATTTTCATACCACTCTCGTTGATCTTTACGCGGCAGGACAAACGTTTAATTTTTATAAACTTAAATCTAATTCAGTAAAATGCTTGATTTATCCCCTGTGTATATACATGATTGTGCTTTATCAATCAATACGATGATTTAGACACCTTCGAAGTAAAATATTCAAATTGTCAAAGCCGCATTCAGTACAGTAGACTTCTTATTTCATTTTGATAATTAAATGTATACAGAAATGTACATACAGAGGATAAAGTTTCTTCTTCAATTAGTGTCATATCAAGATACCTTTGTAAATTGTTTTTATAAATCACATTTCAAACAAAAAATTAATAATCATGTAATGCAGAGGAAAAATGTACAAAACCTAGACTTATATGATGTACCTGTTCGTATCGGCGATTGATAATTTAAAAATATTTGATTGAGTAACTCAAGAGGACTGGGCAACAAGCGTAGCCTATATAAACCGTCTCCCATATTGATTGATAATGAATATATAGACATGTGTACATATGATTTACATGTTGAAAATGAACTACTAACTGATGTATGGATATAGTGATTGAATGTGTAAGTAATTCAATCAATCAATCAATCACAGTATGCGCAGTTTCCCCTTTACTATTAGAACTTTGCATTTGAGCATAAGAAACCCGGCAATGAATTCCTGGCCACCCGGTCCCATCTTCTCGCACTGGTGAATTTAAATTCCACGCTATCGGAGGGAGCAGAAGTGTTTATCTATTTTAAATATCTTATTGCCAAAATAATTATTTATTTACCGTCGTGTTAAGTTGAAACCCATGTCTCCGTCGCACGCGAGCGATCTGATTGGTCGATAACGGACGAGTGAAGGGTGCTACACGGGCCGGGTTCTATATAAACCGGCGAGAGTCGCGTGCTCTGTGGTACACGAAATATCTGTCGTCCAACCGAACTTGGCTAACCCAAATTTTCCTTAATGGCTTATCAGTACTGATACTATCTGACGTTTATTAATCACTGATCATTTACTTTTATATGAAATGGAAATGATCAATGGAAATTTTCCTTAATTTCTAATACAAGAGAGTCAATTTTATCGTTATCTTATCGTCTGATTGGACTAATATCCGTCTTCCAGTTCGAATCATGACTACAATGGATAGTTTTCTGTTGGATGAAGACTTTCTCGATTTTTATGAACCTCTAGAATATAGTGACGGTTTAGACAGTCAAGCCTCGAACGAATCCGACGAAGAAAACATTTTCTTTTTCACGGACAAACACTCGGGCAAACCAGTGAAAAAACAACAGCAACGAAAAGCCGCCAACATGCGCGAGAGACGGAGGATGAAATCCATTAACGACGCTTTTGACAACCTTCGGAACTCCATTCCATCGACAATCAACGCCGACAGAAGACTGTCGAAAGTGGACACTCTCAGACTAGCTATCCGGTATATAGGACATTTGTCGGAGTTGGTTCAGAGTTCCGCGGAGTTCCAGACGGAAGTGTCTATGAAGAAAAATAGCAGGAGCCATGATAAAGTGATTGTTCGCTGTCAGTTTTCTGGTAAGTCCGTTACACAATTGCGTGAGATATTCCTTGTGTCGTGAAGATGTTACAAGCATCTAGATTTTTGTAGAATGAATCCTTAAAATACTAGTTACCTTATTATATCAATGCACAATCGTTATACCGGTATTCCAAAAAGAAAAAAAGGGGCAAATCTCTATAATCTATACAATTGAGCTTGAAAGAGATGCATGTAATACATATAAATATAAATAAAGAATGGAGGAAGATACATGTTTACAAATGTAAACAAACTGAAGTGTTTATTTCACATTTACGTTTTATGATTTTTATTATTATTATTATTTATTTACAATTTTATTTACAATTTTATTTACTTTTGGTATTTTTTTATTTACAATTTTTGGTGTCATATTTTTTAAATTTATATGTTCAGCTTTCGGAACAAAAACCGATCACCATGCAGTCATGTCTTTGCACTACTGTTATTTCGAAATACCATTCTAAAGGAAGCTGTACGTTTTCTCTTTCATGGAAGCATTGTAATATCTAATTTTAGAATTAAAAAAAACCAATAAGGGGATGAGTTAGAAAACACAAACCATCTTCGATATCATTCTATTAATAAATTTCTATATCGAAAACGAACTATTTCATTTTTGACATTTATGTTTCTTTGTAGATATCACGGAAGAGATTTTGGACAACCATGAGCCCCTTATGGGTCACTCGCTCTCTTGGGAGATCACCAAACCCCAAAACCAAACCGGGGTAAACCGATTTACCGCCAAAGTCTGGGTCCCGGAAATACCTACCGAGTCGGATTTGATTAATATAAGCTCGTACTCTAATGACTTCCACCAGTACCTGTGACTGACCATTCCTTCCCGTCTAACGAGGACTCACGAAAGAAAGTGCATGACGATACACTGCCTGATACCCGGATGAAACTGCTTCATTTGAATCGAGACAGGGAGTGAGATGTCGGTTGAGCAACGAAAGCGCAAGAATATGCGATCTATATATACATGAATACTTCACGAGTGTTCTTTGTTATTTGTTTATTTGTTAGACTTCATACAAACAATTATTTATTTTATGATGTATTTACACAATTGTTGAACATTTTATATCTTTATACGAAATAACCACAGATTGGTTTTTGCTACCATGGTGAAATTGATGAATATAAAAATGTGAAAAAAAAGTTTTTTACTTTTTCTTTCCCCAACGTATATATACTATTGTCACTTGTGTGGAATGACGATTAGAAATATCAAAATTAATACGGAAAGCTCGATTTTAGGTAAAAATAAACTCTCCCTTGTTTGGTTACATTGCATCACATGATTCTAGACAGAAATCAGGTCCAAGTGTATATAATGCACAGCTGTAGATCATATCATATTTACATATCTTTTGGCCTTAGACCTGTATCTTCACAAATTGCAGTGACGGCCATTTCCTTATGAACGCAACAACTGTAAACAATGCGTGTACGAATCTGGAGTACATTGGGGTATGAACTGCAACGCTTAAACGCTGATACTTACGCGCTTCATGATGCTGGCCTGAAGCCGCTTCATACCGCATGTATTTTCAGAAATGATTAAAAAAGATAATTTTCCCTTTGTATTTCATGTACAACTATTTTTTTTTCAAACCTAAACCGCACATTCATTTCATGTTCGATTTTTCAAAAAATTGTAAGTATCAAATGCACAATTTTTACATACCTCGTGTCTTAGGAATTAGGAGATGGTAAATGAAAACAGTGAAATATCCCGGCACCAAATTAGTTTGATATTTGATTATAGTACATCGTGACGTAAACGTTGTAAATCACGGTTTAAATCATTATTTTTGAAACTTTAATGAAGTTGGCGCCTGAGCTTTTGAGAACAACTGCGCAGGACACTATAACTAAGTATTTACTGGTTCAATGCTGACCCCATTGGTGCAAGCATATTACACATCTACAACTGAACCCTGTCTAGTTGAAACATTTTGTGTCCATTCAGATTTTGAGATGGTTTGGTAGGGACTATATTTTGTGGCGGAAGGATTGATTAATCAAAAAGTTCTAAATACAGTTACTATTTCATCCAATATACCTTCTATTTTATACCCCTAATCGTATATTGCAGTTTTAGAATTTATGATACAAATAGCTGAGACTTGGAACTAGTTCAAATATTGTTATTTATTAATTTTGTTCATGAGGATTTTTTTTTTCAAACAGAAAACCTAATCTTTAAAAAGTCTAAGTCAATTTACTTGAAATTCTGTGAAAAATCAGTCATTTTGCCAACAATTAAAAAAAATGATCAAAATCCTCCACTTTTTTGAAATTCCATCTTAAAATTCAAGACAAGACTGTGAATATTACTTGAATTCTTAGAAATTGACATCACTCATAATATGTTTTTATTTTAACTCTGAAATTCGATATTATGAGTTTTTCGTATATCAAGTGCAGAAAGGTCATTATTTATTCCCATTACAAGTATTAAATTTTTTTTTTTTTTTATATCTGTATTGTAAGAAGGCATCATTATGTATCTATTTCATGCAATGATTGATTTGTATTCCTTATGTTTTGTTCACATCAACAGACAAATGAAGTTTAAGGGGGTTGTAGGCTGAGCTTTTGAGAACAACTGCTGTTTATTTTTTTATTTTTTTTTTGTTTGTTTTTTTTTTTTTTTTTTTTTTTATCAAGATTCACTGCAGCTTAAAGAGGTCCAATGGCTAGATTTAAAGTGATATCATTTTTTGGAGGAAGTGTATTTTGATTTCTACATTGAAGGAGAATTGGGAAATGAAAAAGAAAAAAATGGGTCATCATACTTGTTTTCGAGCTACACTGTACAGTGGTTTAAACATGGCCTTTTTGCACTAATATTTACTCAAGATTTATTCATTTAAAGAGGTTCTAGGGTGAGGTTTAAAGTGATGTCAATTTTTTGGGAAGTGTATTTTTGATTTCTACATTGAAAGAGAATCGGGAAATTGAAAAGAAAAAATGGGTTTTCATGCTTGTTTTTGAGCTGCAGTGTTATAACATGACCTTTTTGCACTCAAAATTTACTCAAATTTATTCATTTAAACTCCATTCATCTGTTGGTGTAAAAAACATAAGGAATACAAATCAATCATTACATGAATAGATACATAATAATGTCTTCTTACAATACAGATATAAAAAAATATATATATTTAATACATGTAATGGAAATAAATAATGACCTTTCTGCACTTGATATACGGAAAAACTCATGATATCGAATTTCAGAGTTAAAAAATACATTTCAGGAGTGATGTCAATTTCTTAAAATTCAACATGATATTCAGAGTCTTGTCTCAAATTTAAATGTTACTTTGAAAAGTGGAGGATTTCGGTCAAATTTTTAAAATATTGGCCAACTACTGATATTTTGCACAGAATTTCGAGTAAATTGAATTGGACTTTTTAAAGAATATGTATTCGGTTTGGAAAAAACACTCAACAAAATTATAAATAACAATATTTGAACTAGTTCCAAGTCTCCTCTACTTGTATCATTAATTTTAAAACTGTAATATACGAATGGGGTATAAAAATAGAAGGTATATTGGATGAAAATGAAACTGTAAATCATGCTTTTTTAATAATCAATCCTTCCGCCACAAAATATAGTCCCTACCAAACCCTTTCAAAATCTGAATTGACACAACATTTTTCAACTGGACAGGGTTCAGTTGTAAATGTGTAATATGTTTGCACTGATGAGGTCAGTATTGAACCAGTAAATACTTTGAATAGAGTCCGC
>CAJDSM010022813.1:1012-12422 GCA_903981925.1 Ostrea lurida
GTTGTAAAAATGATAACAATAAAAATGTTCGTTTGAAATTACCAGATTAGCAACAAATTACATTAAATCGGAATTGCAGTTGGCAAAATTTAATTGGTGGAGATTGGGTGGGGGTTCCAGCGAAAGTTATAAGATTATGGAACTGGCAAATATTTAAATTGAAAAACGTCAGAATTTAGCACCCACAATGGTGACATTATGTTTCACCCCCCCCCTTTTTTCCCTCGGAAATCCTGATCCCGTCATGGCATCATATCTAATTTATTTTGTTAGCGTATTATTCGGCTTTATGGGAATTAATTCTTATAACCCATGGTAAAAACTTGACCAACATAATGAATTCACCAAATACGGCCCACAGCAGCGTACTACTGCGCATTTTATCGCCTATCAGGCACACGGACCCTCCCAAATCTGATTCATTCAACCGAGATCACCGTTTCTATTTAGGAAAGAGATGTTTTAACGGTTTTATATGCAAACCTTTTGACTATTACACTGCCCACGGTTGGTAATTCTACATCGATTTTCGTCCCCCCAGTGATCATGATTGTCTCAGTGACCCGTTGACGACAGTAATGGAGAGAAATTCGACAATACATAAATTAACTGTTTTGATAAACTGACCTCTGATAGAGTTCAATTTATTCTATTTATGAGGTTACGTCCCACTTTATTTTAACGAAGGTTAAAAGATAAATGTGAACCAATTTGAATATATGAATTGGAAATTTGTGGATTTTGACTACATCTTTGTAGCGACAGAATTTTTTTTATTACCGACCCAAAAACTGACAACAGTGGAAAACAGTGACTGTCTTAATGAGAAATTTATGCCCGCTTACAACATGCGTCAACGCAGGTTCAGAATAAAGGGTACGTGTACGCTTAGAAATTTGGAATGGCACAATTCACCTTATCACGAGGGGAATATATATAAAAATACATATTGGCTTGATTGGTGAATTTTGTCTTGTAATCTTTTGCAAAAGATAAAAATTAACAACTCAGTACATGCAATATTACATTCATGTACTTCATACTTCGCCTAAATAATCGTATTTCCTCGTTCACAAAAGCTGTAGGATGATTAGTATTGTATATTGGTTTATGTCCCTCTCTAATGAAATATTTCACTTCATGGTGGAAAGTCACCATTAGCCAGAATCGTCGGATACCAACGGGTATCTGTCTTCAAACTGATAAGCAGAAGACGAGACCACCCGTGGGTGTCCGACGATGCAATTGCCGGTGAAGGGCTGCAAATTCAAGCCTGTGCTCGCGCGCTTACGGCCTTTGAGCTGGAAAGATATTTTTTATCGTGCCACGCCTGCTGTGGACATGGGACCCGGTTCTTCCCGTCCATCCGGAAGGACCACCCCATTTAGTCGCCTCTAACGACAAGCAAGGGTTCAACCAATGTAGTCTTCTGGAGCAAATGCATTCATATGTGACTTTTTATATAGAATATCTCAAGAAATGTACACTGTTTCATTTAGATTATGCAAAATATGTACACACAGGCTTTATACAATAAGTAGCTGGGACTATATAGTCATGTGTTAATTGGACTGCTTATACAAATCGATTAGACGGTTACTCTAATTTAATTATGATTGTTACACTCAATGGTTGTTAACACTCAATGATTGTATTGTTACACTCAATGATTGTATTGTTACACTCAATGGATTGTATTGTTATACTCAAGATTGTATTGTTACACTTCATATTGTCATTGTTACACTCAATGATTGTTATTAGTTACACTCAATGATTGTTATTTTACACTCAATGATTGTATTGTTACACTCAATGATTGTATGTGTTACAACTCAGTGATTGTAGTTATACTCAATGATTGTATTGTTACACTCCAATTGCAATGTTACACTCAATGGATTGATTGTTACACTCAATGTATTGTATTGCTTACACTTCAATGATTGATTGTTACACTCAATGATTGTATTGTCTAACTCAATGAGTTGTTTGTTACATTAGATTGTTACACTCAATGATTGTATTGTTACACTCAATGATGTATTGTTTACACTCAATGATGTGTATTGTTACACTCAATGATTGTATTGTTTACACTCAATGATTGTATTATTACACTATGTGATTTGTTACACTCATTGATTGTATTGTTATACTCAGATTGATTGCAATGATTAACACTCAATTGCAATGTTACACTCATGATTGTATTGTTACACTCAATGATTTAATGTTACACTATGATTGTATTATTACACTATGTAATTGTATGTTACACTCAACGGTTGTAATTGTTACACTCAATGATTGTATTGTTACACCGCAATGATTTATTGTTATACTCAATGATTTGTATTGTTACACTCATGATTGGTATTGTTACACTCAATATGTTACACTCAATGATTGTAATGTACACTCATTATTGTATTATTACACATGTGATGTTTTGTTACACTCATGGTTTGTATTGTACACTCAATGCATTGTTACACTCTGTGATTTATGTTACACCAATGGTTTGCATTTATTACACTCAGTGGATTGTTATTGTTACACTCAATGATTGTATTATTACACTATTTAATTGTATTGTACACTCAACGGTATTGTATTGTACGCTTCAATTGATTGTATTGTTACACCTCAATGTTGTATTGTACATCTGTGATTGTATTGTTACACCCAATGATTATATGTTACACTCAATGATTGTATTATTATACACTATGTTGATTTGTATTGTTACACTTCAATGATTGAGCATCACTGAAGAGACATAAATTTGTCGAAATGCGCATCTGGTGCATCGGAAATTAGGTACCGTATATTATTTATATTATGACCCCTGGTCGAGGCCTCTGCTGGTGTGGACTGTTAGTCCCCGAGGGTCTCTACAGCCCAGTTGCTATGACTATGTTACTAGCTTGAAATACGGATATATATTTAATTGCAATAGTAAAAAAATAGAATTCATATCAAAATTAAGGATTATCCCCTCAGGCATAGCTCTGATCCTTCGAAGTATTTGGCTCCAGTCTTTGGCACTACATTGTTCACTTTTATAAAGTTTTTACTTCATGTTTCGAATTTCCAACATTTCGGTTTGAGCATCACTGAAGAGACATAATTTGTCGAAAATGCGCATCTAGTGCATCAAAATTGGTTACCGTATATTATTTATATTGTTACACCCAATGATTGTATTGTTATACTCAATGATTGTATTGTTACACTCAATGATTGTATTGTTACACTCAATGATTGTTACACTCAATGATTGGTAATGTTACACTCAATGATTGTATTATTACACTATGTGATTGTTTTTACACTCAATGGTTGTATTGTTACACTCAATGGTTTTTGTTCAACTCAATGATTGTATTGTTACACTCAAAGATTGTATTGTTGCACTCAATGATTGTATTTGTTACACTCAATGGTTTTTACACTCAATGATTGTATTGTTACACTCAATGGTTGTATTGTTACACTCAATGGTTGTATTGATTTAACTCAAAGATTGTATTGTTACAACTCAATGATTGTATTGTTTACACTCAATGACTTTTATTGTTTACTCAATGACTGTATTGTTACACTCAAATGGTTTTTACACTCAATGATTGTATTGTTTACACTCAATGGTTTTTACACTCAATTTGTATTGTTACACTCAATGATTGTAATATGTTACACTCTGTGATTGTATTGTTACACTCATGTGATGTGTTCTGTTACACTCAATGATTGTATTTTACACTCAATGACTGTATTTGTATACTCAATGATTGTATTGTTACACTCAATGATTGTATTGTTACACTCAATGATTGTTACACTCAATATTGTTACACTCAATGCTTGTATTGTTACACTCTGTGATTGTTGCACTCAATGATTGTATTGTACACTCAATGGTTGTTATACTCAATATTGTATTGTTACACTCAAATGATTGTATCGTTATACTCAATGATTGTATTGTTTACACTCAATGATTGTATTGTTTACACTCAATGATTGTATTGTTACACTCAATGCTTGTATTGTTACACTCTGTGATTAGTTGCACTCAATGATTGTATTGTTACACTCAATGATTGTATTGTTAATTCAATGATTGTTACACTCAATGATTGTATTGTTATATTCAATGGTTGTATTGTTACACTCAATGATTGTCATTGTTACACTCAATGGTTTGATTGTTACACTCAATGGGTTGTTATTGTTACACTCCATGATTGTATTGTTACACTCAACAATTGTATTGTTACGCTCAATGATTGGACTGAAAAAAGTAGTTCACTGGATTGCTAACCATAAGTTTTATTACTTGTATACGAATAACGCCGGTTCCGGTGATGAACAGTTTGCATGTTATTTTTTTCCAAAAAGTGTGTCACATACGGTGCATCAAAATAAGTATCACGTATATCCATGTAACAATAAACTACTTTTCAGGTGTTTTATTAATATCATGAATTATTCGATATGGAAAAGACAGGGCAGTAGTAACTAAGTTAGTCAAAATATAGTTCATTGTATTGTCATTATCATTATTCATTTATAAATACCGTACTGATTAATGGTTTTTTAATAGATGTTGATTTAACAATGTATGTCGATGTCCGGTCGATGTGATCTAATATATAAGATTATATAGGTATATCGATGTGATCTATATAGGTATATCGATGTGATCTATAAAGGTATATCGATGTGATCTATAAAGGTATATCGATTGTGATTCTATACTAAAGGTATATCGATGTGATCTATAAAGGTAGACCACTGGATCACAATGTAGACTAAACTGTAAGAAATTTGTCAAAAACAAGATCCCCGTAAGGAAAGTAGATATCACTAGTTGATACTTCTGTGACTGTTGTATAAATTTAATAGTTTTCTAATATTTCCAGTTACAAACTGATTTTTCTGAGATTTATATATATTTTTTAATTTATTCAATTTTAAATTTTTTAAATTGTATCTCAATTTCTGTTAATCAATAGCGCAGAACATTTTTAAGAAATTTGATTAATTCTATAGGGCGCTATGCTATGCCACTCAATAAATGACATACATCGTAATCATATTTTGATTTGATGTAGTATCTCGTTACAGATTTAAGATTGAATTCACGTGCTGTACGCAAGAATTAAGTAATATTCCGTTTCTCTTTACCAACAACCCCCTTTTTAATTTAAGAAGAAAAAACATTGAAGAATTTTCTAGCCGGGAGGTACATAATGTTGATTTTTTTTTTCACTAAAGAAAACGTTTCTCTACAAAAGCGAAAGTAAACCGTGGATTACATCTGGCAGCTTTAAACCACAAACGTTGAAAATTATCCATTGAAAATCCTTTGAATTGATTTTCAAGTTCTATATATTCATTTTTTCCCTGATGTGCACGTGTAAACAACAAGAATGAGAAGGTTTTGTTTTGAATTCGCGTTTTGTTTTAAATAGAAAATTGCTTACCACCTGACCTTAAAAGGGTGTAAGCAGGTTTTGGGAGGAGAGCTGATATTTACAATTCGGGGGTTTAAATGTATGTTTTAGAATAGAATTGGAATAATCTCAACTGTGTTACGTAAGAATTCAAGCATCACTATTTTAAAGTTGGCGAGATTTAAAACTCCTCAAAAACAAGTAAGAGATGGAATTGCAGAATATATGGACTATTTACTTACATTTAAGAATGCTAAATTAATCGTAAACAACACTATCATTGATAAGTGAAATTAATTAAAATTGAAGGTTCTGTTTTTATTAAAAATGCTGAGTAAAGGAAATAAGTCTACAAAGAAACAAGTCTGAAAGATATTATTATGGCATTTGTTTACTCTTTTATTCATCAACATTGCTTACAAAATAAACGTTTTCTTCCATTTTATCGTATGTAGCGTTGTTTATCACCATGATAGTTTAGGAAATCGTATATTTTTTGTCGAACAGCCCATTAATATTTTTGGAGTATGTTACTTGCGAATCAGTGTTTCATAGTCTGACAATTTGTANGTCGAACAGCCCATTAATATTTTTGGAGTATTTTACTTGCGAATCAGTGTTTCACAGCCTGACAATTTGTATATCTTAATTAAGTCTTTCACTGCTTTGCTTTAAGGTTTAAATTTCTTGCATCATATTGCTTGTTCCCTTTGTATGAGCGAGAACCTCTGTATGAAACGACAAGAGTGTTTGAAGAAAGGCAACTTCGAGAGAAAAAGAGACGAAAATCTACAAGACAGATCGATAACAGACAACGCTTCAGCCGTGACAAACAACAACGCATGCGCGCGTAACGGCGAGATGATAGAGGGAGGGAAATTCAAAGTTGGAAAACTGTGTTAGTTGTAATTCATGTTTAGAAACCTCAGTTTTTACTTTTTGTTTTTATTCATTGGTTTAACATTTTACTAATTTGAATTTTGCTATATTTGTTTTCATCTGCCCGGATTATTAACGTATCTAAAAGGTTGTATTTTTTTTTCTTTTTTGAAAACTCAATTTGTATCAAATATTCTTCAATATATAATTGATTAAAGTAGCTTCTTCTAATTCTACTGAAATCAAAATGTCGTATTTAGAACATTTAACTTGCAAATGATAAATACGAATTAAGCACCGTATAACTCCCCATTCGGTTATATGTCAGAACCGGCCCTAGTGGATTATGTTCTTTTATATTTTAAGCAATAAAACATCTGCTGAAGACATCCGAAAGCTGAAATTGTCAATACGAACAAAATGATAATAATAACCGGGAATAAAAGCAATCACTATCGTATAACCAACGCCTAGATGCTGCTAATTGAATGTTGTCTTTCTTGAATGTGCACATTTTCTAAACTTTGTGGAAGTTTTAAATTGGACAAGTATTTGATGAAAGGCAGGTGAAGCAGTAAAACGCGTGCATAAGACATTGCCTAGGTTTTTGTAGAAGGATGTTTTGTTCCTGGAAAGTGAGGTTTTGCACAATGATGTAATAATGTTTCATCACCACTGCAAACTGAAAAGACATGACACCAAAAAGAACGAGAAGAAAGAATAACAGAGTGCTATGGTTGTATTCAGCCAAACGCTGGCTATGGAAATTCGTCGTGTAATTAAGAATTGAGCACACCCGGATTTTTATATGTGGAGCACGCGTGTTGACAATGTACAAACTGATGCTGGAACATTTGCAGTGAAGAAGTGTCTCGGACTGTCTTTTGCAGATACTACACCATTGCTTTTTCCTGTTCTTTGTTACTTCATAAGAGCAGATGGCAAACAGAAAGTACAAAAAGTTTAGGACTTTTCCATGTATTTATTTTCCGGAATTGCGGCATGTAATATATGGAAAACCTGTATTCTGATCTATGACCCTCGAAACTTTATTCTCCATGTCTTGTGAGAGATGTCTTCTAGAAGCAGATGGATGCAGGGATGATCTGTTTAAGTCGTCCTTTTTCTGCCTTATTGAAATGCACCTGGACATTGAGATACTATTTACACCTTCAAGATGGTTTTGGTCGAACCCTGAAACCACAGAGAGGATGCATCTGCAAGAAATGTTGAAGAGTAGATAACCCTCCTTCTGTTGTTCATGCGTCTTTTGTTTTTGCTTGTGTTGTCATCATGCAATGATCTTAGTTTTGTCGTTATCTTGTATTTCAAGTACCTCAACAAGTACCTGAGATAAGTGGACGTTTCATAAGAACAGACACCTGTCATTGGTAGTTTTATATAGAAAAACAGACACTTGTAGCCTCAAAAAGCACTGGGCAGGGTGCGCGCACTGTGTGACGTATTAGTGCATCTACCAAAATAATTTGATAGTGAAAAGGAGATAATTTCTTTTGTACATATGATCTGTTTGCACCATATTATTTTGTCTAGCAGTATAAATACGATCTATGCCCTGCGTAGCAGGTATAGAGGAAAGTGAAAAAAATATCCGGATTAGTCATTCTTTTACTTTCAATCTTGAATTTGCAATCCAAAATTCGTGCTATATATTTGTTTGATCGAAATAAGCAGTTATATAACCATAGACTCTTTAGTAGGTATCCCAATTCCAAAGATTCAAGAAATTCAGGTTCATGCCTCCCTAAAACAATTAAGCTGACATTTTATAAAAACAGCGTAAATACACCGAATACTTTACTGATTAGGCAACTGATAGCAATTTAATCTTTTTTATCAACATTATTACGTAACCATCAACATTGAATATTTTAGCGCTTTCAAAATTAGTGTTGTTTCCGTTTGCAACTTCAAATTCAAATGAGTGACGTATTGGCGGGAAAATACCGGATGCACGATAAGATAGCATGATTGGAGTTCTTAAAACATACAGGGCGGAGATATTGCACAGGAAAATTTCAGCCATGCACTGAAATGAAGACGGCAACTGATTTGTTATATACTTAGTATAGAGACAAATGCATGTACTATAAAATGTTTAAAAAATAAACCTATATTGGTCACAGATAACTTAGAAGACATTAAAATTATTAACATGCAATTCTTTGTAGCTAAACTTCCGGCGAGAAAAAAGTTACATGTTATAAATTTAGAAAAATCATCTACATTCTTTGATAAACTGTTTAGTAACAATGAATAAAAATTATTTTGATTTTAATGGAATAAATCTTTAAAAGAAAAAAAAATGGTCGATATACTTTGACAAGATCATGGAAAAAAGCAACCAAAGTAACGAAAGATAGATCAAATTGGAGGGGACCTGTTCACGGCCCTATTCTCCACCGGGAGAGGAGGAAATAAGTCAAGTAAGTCATACTTTGAAAAAACTCTGTTTAATGTTTGAAACGCTTCCTACAAACATTTAAAAATATCCATCATATTTGTACCTGCTTTCTTACTTTTCTTGTTTTTTTTTTTCTTTTTCTTCTTCTTTTTTTTTTTATATATATATAAATGATGTAATTTGTGTACATGAACTGTTAAGAATTTCAGAAATTACTGATAAACTAATATTACACAGATATCAAGAACTGTAAAACTCCCCCTCTCTCTCTCTCTCCTCTCTCTCTCTCTCTCTCTCTCTCTCTCTCTCTCTCTCTCTCTCTCTCTCCTCTCTCTCTCTCTCTCTCTCTCTCTCTCTCTCTCTCTCTCTCTCCTAGGCCTGGTCAGAACGTCATTGACAAACATGGCCATAATTATCATTTGGCTATGTGATTATTTAATGAGCCTGTCATATGTCATCTGTGGTATGTTGTAAAATTGTACATGTAGCTTAAACAATCTGTACATATAAAATGTACATAAATATATTTATACCTGAACCAAATACTGTATGTATCTATAAAAAAAAACCTCTATCATTTCGATGGACATACATGTTTGTGGTGTCGCGTCCGATTGTATTGCAACATACTACCATACAACAGTAAGTCATATATATACATGTAGCAGTCATATATAAATGCATACCACTGAAATAAGGGGACGTCCAATCTACGACCTGGATCTACGAGGAGAGGAGATTTTGTAAAATAAAAATGTCGGGGAAAAATCAATAAATTTGGCAAATTTCAGCCATAAACTTCTAAACAGTGTACTTTCAAATTATCAATTTTTATGTAAGATAAGCAATCATTCTAATCATAACGTGTATATTATGTGTAATTGAAATAGAAAAGTCCAAATATAACTAAATGAAATACATGTAAGACGTGAACATCAAACAAAATGCAAAGCTGCACAAGAACGGGGGTATCGTCACTGGTATAAGACTATACTGTACCGTTACATCAGCAATGGTGACAGCAAATGACAACTGAGACGACAGATATCCCTTAATTCCATTAATATTAAGGTAGTCATAACTGTGTTGATTCAAGGTTTATTTATGCTGTTGCTTTAGGCTGTATTGGGCTTTTAGTGAGGAAATCTCCGGGAACTGTCGTTGAAGTACATTATGAACTTTCCAGGGGTATTTTACTTTTTCTTTGGACTGAAGTAGATTATCCTATTGACTGTGATTGGTCAAATATTTCCAGAGATTTGGTTGTTGCCATGATCCTTTGAGAGCCCGAAAAAATCCCGGAAAATTTTGACCAATCGAAGTCCTCGTACCAAACTAGTCACTGAGACAAACAAACAAAATGGCAGTGACAGTTGTGAATACTGTGTAATGTGTTGCAAATTTTGAATATATAGGACCATGTTTCAGTGGAAGTCTCTTATATTTCAGAGAAAAATGAATATGTAATGCGGCTCACACGAAAGTCCCTTGAAAAATATCCATGCGCTGTTCCTGATGACTTGGGAAGCTACATGTAACTAACTTCCAAAAATTGTGAAACAGCAACAAAAACAAACAAAATTCCAAAGAAATATTTACTTTCGTTCCATTTATTTTTTATTTTAGGACAGGGAGAACTTACATGTACCCGCTTATGCCAAATTAAAGATACGATGTTTAGTCTACAATCATTTGAAGAAACCAACGCAGCATCAAACAGCGATATGTGTTGATTGAATATATACATATGTATGTACCTGCAAAATAATCATCAACTTTTATGTAAGGCAATTCTCGTCACTAGTTTTCGATGTATGATACCGGTCACACAAAAAAGTTTGAACGTGTTTAAAGAGAGACAACTCAAGTACGTCTCTCGAGCTCGCACTTTAATTCAACAGCATCTGTCAGAAAACGAGAGATATTTAGTCAACAAACGTGGTCTTAATCCATTCTACGTGATCAGTCTCGAGCCTGAGAATTTTCGTATTTAAGAAAGAGACTTCGGTGTACAAAATACATGAAGGTATGAACTATGACGCTTCAAGCAGCAAACTTTACATGTACTCCAGCCCCGACTCCAGCCCTCCAGACCCGCCACCAGAGACTCAGTGCACTCCAGTCCCGACTCCAGCCCACCAGACCCGCCACCAGAGACTCAGTGTACTCCAGCCCTTCAGACCGCCACCAGAGACTCAGTGCACTCCAGTCCCGACTCCAGCCCTCCAGACCCGACACCAGAGACTCAGTGTACTCCAGCCCTCCAGACCCGACACCAGAGACTCAGTGTACTCCAGCCCTCCAGACCCGCCACCAGAGACTCAGTGTACTCCAGCCTCCACCCCCACCAGAGACTCAGTGTACTCCAGCCCTCCAGACCCGCCACCAGAGACTCAGTATACTCCAGCCCGACTCAGCCCACCAGACCCGCCACCAGAGACTCAGTATACTCCAGCCCCGACTTCAGCCCACCAGACCCGCCACCAGAGACTCAGTGACGACACTTGTATCACACTGTATCATGTACGGATTATCATCTGTCTGGAGTAGATTCGACCGAGCTTGTATCAAGTATCAAAAGTCAGGAATACATTCAATCAAGTATATCTTGAATAAAACTGACCAAGCTCATTATACATCT
>CAJDSM010022814.1:603-19794 GCA_903981925.1 Ostrea lurida
CTATATGTAGCTAGGATGTAGCTATCCTTTAAGCATGATATACCATTTATTGGGTTTTTTATATTTAGTCTCATCCGGCAGTATGCATGCCACTATAGCACCTGTCCCATCAGTACGGGTCTCATCGGAAATGATCGCCCAATCTGTCCTATCACCCAGACACGAACTGAATATTAATTGCCAATTACCCCTATCACCAGGTTAACTTAGTCATCGTATACTCTAATACCGGGTATAACTTATTTGTGTCTACCACTCGCTAACAGGGTTAACGTCCTTTCCAGCTCCGACAGTTCAACCTGGCGTTAATCGCTCATATGGTATGCGACTCCACAATCCTAGATCCATGCTCGCTCTTGTCATCTCATAGCTTGATAGTGCACTGCATCCGAACTCCCCTCGGCCGTGCTTTCATATGCCCAGCTAACACCCGGAAATATAGTAATGCAAGATGCAGCACGAAGCCCGCGACTTCCAATCCGACCTTAAATTAAGCACATTCCCACGCCTCTATTAACTTTCATGCGTCTCGCAATGACAAAGTAAAACGGGTCTATATAGATGATATCATTTAATGATAAGAAATCATGAGGTATGAAAACAATTAATGACTGATTGGATAGCAATGATATAAGGTTACATGTCCTAAACGCAAAAGTAGCGTGCCCTCTCGGGTTTTTTATAGTAACGAAAACATGGCTCATATAAAAATGATAAGAATGATATTGAATGTATGTGAAAATCAATAAAAACATGATAAGTCAATGTTAAACTCGACAGACTACTCTTGTCTAAACAGTTTCGAACATTTCACTATCATTAAACTCTCCTCTAAACTTGATTGATTATAAGCCAAAACTAAATCAATAGCAGGGACACAGTCCATTGAAATTACAACATTGCTGTGATAAGAAGGAACTTATATACAACCGAAGTTAGGTTCTGTCCTGAACATAATCTTCTAGCCAAGTTGGATAAATACCGGTTTTGTCACTATTACGGGCTGAGTGAAGTTTTGGTTCGGTCACCTCGTGCTACATGCTATTGCAGCACAGGTCCACCAAGCATTGACTAGTCATAGAACGTTCATCGTGATTTACCGACTAAGGCACTATGTCGTATTTACCGTGGAATTACAGCTCAATGGACTATGGGAGAATACGACCTGAGATCGCCTGAACTTGAGCCTGCAAGCTTTTCGCCAATGACAATGCCTCAGTGCCATTGCCGTTGTACAGAACTCAGATATCCTTGCAACGGGGGGACTCTGGAATTGGCCCTCGCCCCATTATGAGTGTCCAACTTTGGTGAGAAACCGCTTTCCGTTGGGAAAATACCATTAAGCCGAGTTCCCCGCTGTGAGTGCTCATAGGAATCCTTCATGTCGTGATAATGTTTTCTGTCTAGAAATCTGCGCCCCTCTGCATTCGCCTCACCAATGAGAGCTCTTTCCATTCGGTTCGCAGCAGTATCCAGACGCCGAGTCATTGCGTTGGCGACTTGTTTCCAGGATGAAGGCATATTCCATACACAATAATACTAGTGTGTGGCAGATTCTCTTCCAGCATCAGCATGTTAGGAGTGAATCTGTGATATTCATGTTTCTGAGCTGCTCTATTTGCCATCATCACAAGGTATGCTTTCCATCCCAATTCCGATGATTATCATCGACATAATTACTCATCATGTAGCTAAGGTCTTGTTGAAACCGTTCCACCATACCATCAGATTGAGGATGGTATGGTTGTAGTCCTTGTTTTTCGGATTTGCAAGGTTTGCAATACCTGCTTGGAACAGGAGAGACTCTCATACTGGCGAGCCTTGGTCGGAGTGTATCGGAGACAGGAACTTCCAACTACAGATTACTTCCCTCTACAATCAGCTTTTGCAACAGTTTGAGCCCTCCAGTTGGGCATTGGGGCAAGGCTTCTGTCACTTAGTTAAAAGTATCTGACACAACCAGTAAATGTAGCGATTTTCCTTTGTCTGTTGAGCTGGGAAATTGCCCAAGGATATCTGTTGCTATCCTCTCCACTTGGGTACCACACTTGAAAGGCGCATCGGACCTCTCTTTGTCTTAGCGGAGCTTTTCTTCGTTCGCACATAGTCGCATCCAGCAACATAAGCCCTGACGTCGCTTTGAAGCCGCTGGCCATAATAATGTCTGCCTATATCTTGTTCAAATGTCTTTGGACTCCAAATTGACCAGATGTCTTTGAATCACTGCATGCTGTTGCAAGAAATCTTCGCTGTTGAGAGAGGCATCACAATTTGATATGTCGTATTGGTTGCTTTCTCCTCCACATCCGAAAAGCCAAGCCATCCTTCAGGACCAATTCTTACTCCACTGAAGCCCACAGTGACTTGACCATGTAACTCTTTAGCACTAATGTCAAGTAATACTCTGGACGCTTCCCGTCCTCAGCATCCAGTCCTTCACAAGTCTAATATCCCCACTCTCCACTTCATTTCGACCAGGTTTTCAAAACAAGCAAGCTTGTGTGTTTTAGACTTTCGCAGCGTTAATGTCCTGGCGTGGTTTCACTGACATCTGCGTTTCTCCAATCTCGAAATATCCACATTGGCTACAAGGGAACTCTACTTAGCCATCTGCATTCCATGCAGTCGCCCAGCTCGATGACTCGTTTCCATATCAGATTACGTCGAAATCAACCTCTAACACGAGCCACTGCCTTCGGTCTTTTGTCACCTAAGTAACCCACCGGAGGGAACTGTTGATCATGTCCTAACAAGAAACTTGCGTCCATACAAAATGTCTGAAATGTTGTTATGAACGTAGACAACTGACCAAGAGCTCCTTTTGTAAACAAGACTTTTCTCTCAGACTTGTAGAATCTTACTGGCATATGCTACTACCCTCTCATTGTCCATTTTGCCTCTGTTGACAAAGCTGCACCGATCGCTTTTGACTCGCGTTCGCGGTATCCAAGGATAAATGGTTTTACTAAAATCGGGGTGCGTAGGATAGGTGCTGACTGTAAGCTTTGTCTTTTAATGCATCAAAAGCTTTACCTGACATTCATTGGTCCATTTAAAAGCAACGCTGATGCTTTCAAGTCAAATCTATGCAAGGGTCGGCTATTATCTGCAAAGTTGCGTATTGAATTTCCTATAGTAGCACAGAGATAATAAAGGACCTACTACTTGTGTCTTATTCAACGCGGCTCTGGCACTTCTTGCACGGCGTCAACCTTCATCACGCATCCGCTCAACCCCCTCTTCAGATATAACGTGTCCAAGATATTTGACTGTTATTGGCAAAACAGTGTGATTCCTGGCCTTCAGCTTCAAACCAGCTGCTTTTAAGCTTTAGTCAAAGACCAGTCCTGGTTGTGTAACATTTCTTCAAATGTTCTCCATATACTATCACATCATCAAATTAAGAGAGGCAGACACTTGCCATTGCAAGCCTGGATATACCGTCTCATCGGACAGGACGTCGAATAGTTCCACGGAGTGGGGCATTACAGAGTCCGAACGGCATAAACATTGAACTGAAACCAACCTTGCCGGGTCATCAGCGAAGCTGTTTAGGTTTGTCTTTAGGGGTCCAGCTCGACCTGCAGTAAGACCGTGAGGACATTACGATCATTGATGAGTGGCTAAACACTGACACCTTAAGACACGATTTAGCGCAGACTGACCGATCTCACTTGTCACGCAGGTGAATAGAGGATAAGCATTTTGTGATATACGCGTTCGTTGCAACACAGTGTTAAGCCGCGCTTAATCTACCAGACAGAATCTTGGTTCCTGGGTGTACTAGCGTAGCACCTCGCACCATTCTTGTACTTTCCAGGACGATGCTGGCCGAGATCTGTATCAGAGCCATGCACGCAGCTCAGTCGGTGGGACCGTATAGCTGACACTCACATGACACGTGTCCGTACCATTTCTTCTGTTCCGAACGATTCAATTTACCGTTGATTCCGGGACTTCCTTAGCTATAGAAGATGGAGGACGTCAGCTGTATTGACGGACTGTCGGTATGGTCCTAGTATCGATTTACGGTGTGAAACACTGACTTGACACACCTCACATCAGTGCCAACACACAGGCTGGATGAGCTTGGAGAGTAAGTAATCTACTGGCCTTCATGTGTTCGCTGATGTTCATCCAAGAATGGTACTGCTGCTCAACACGCTTTCAGGATGCTGATGTCTTGTGACGAGGCATCTTCCGTTGCGTATCATTTGCAGTTTTCCTTGTACATGGCACTGTTACAATTTCACGTGACAGTGAGACACTTCCTACAACTGTTCCTGGCTGATAAGTCTTTGTTAGGTTGCTGACATTATTCATTAGGCGAGGAGAGGTACTTTTTCTTGCGTCGGACACCCAAGATCTTAGCCAGCATCGCAGAATCAGATTCATGAATTTTCAGACGGCTCCTTCCAGTCCGATTTTGTACCGGAAATCCCCATCAGATCCTGCACAGATCTCGCCTCGCGCATTACTTCAGATCTCGGAGGTATGACAAACCCTGTGACAAGTGCAATTTTTGAACTCCTGTGCGGTGCCTTCTACGTGAATTAGGGTTCCACCATAACGTCAACTTTGTTCGCAGATGTAGGCGCAGTTACGTGAGTCTAGAGTGATAGTCGTATATTGCAAAGTCTGCTATCAGATTACTCTCCGCCAAATCTACAGGTATAATCTAGCACTACGATCATTTCCTGTTGTAGAGATGTTCTATTAAGCATACACCACTTAAAGAGGTTTACCATAGTTATCCCTACCAAATCACGTTGGCAACAGTACACTCTGTGACCTGTCTTGAATAAAAGAGTGGTTCACGTTCCATGTAGGTTCTCAGTAGCGACCTTTACGCAAGAGACACAAGGGCAACAGGTATCAATGAGCAAAGTAATACATCCATCCGTTTATTTTAGCAGTTACATTAAACTCCGACTCCTTGATAGAATGGATGGTTCTTTTTGAGTGCTTCTTCTACAGTCTATGCATTTTTCGCCTTGTGTCTGATCGCATGGCCTTATGCGCTGTCATAGTCGTTCTTCTTGTCTGTAGTCTGACTGATGAGCTGATTGGACGAGTACAAGGAAACAATCTCTTTTAAATATGTTTTGTCAGATCACGCACCTGTAACATTTCCTGTATTACTTGGCAGAAGTATTCCTGTTTTATCTTTGATATGTCTCGATATCATGTCCCTTTCTTTGCTTTAACTTCCATTGTTTCATGATCCTCTCACTTCCTTCTGGAGTAACTGCAAATTTTCTTCTCCATTTCTCTATAAATTTCATTTCTATCTTTGAACCATGACCAGTTCCAGATCTGGTCTACACTTCTCCACCATTCCCGTGCGACGACTCCGGCTCTGTTAGAACGCCTCAAGCTCAACGGCTCTCTGTATAGCATCATTTTAACTATTTGGCCTTGCCTGCTTTTCTTTAGACGCGTCTCTGTGTTATTGCAGCCCAGTCTAAAAACTGTTTCCGTGGCCAGGATTCACGGACCCATCGGGGCTTGTAGGATGGCTTAGGTTCCCCAGCCTCCTTATCTCTATGGCCTAACTCGGTAACACCTCTGCGGTCTCTGTCTTCCTCTCTCTGAGCTGATGTTTCGATATAGTTCTGTTTGATTAATGGAGGAAGAAACCTTCCTGCACCTCTCTGACCAGTTTAGCTAATGTGTCTCTCACGCCTAGGCTGATTACCCAGGACACCTTGAGCTAGTCCTCTAGAGATGAGGATTTAAATATAACCCTTCTCTGCTCAGGTTCCATCTTGTTAACAAAACACACAGACTTCAAAATGAGACAGGAATAGTCACCACATACCTGATCCGTCAAAAGTAGCTAAGTTACAAATTTCCTACGTTTTGATCTCGCCCTGTATTGGTTCGCATCATATCCTTTATGCTGGCAGAGGTTCGTCCTCCGTACATCACCCTGACTATTAATAATAAGAGCCCTATCCGGTCTATCTTGAAACGGTGACTATTCCTTGTAACCTGTCTTTGGCTTGAGATGCCAGAGACATTTTCCCTGCAACCTAAAAAACTCGCAATGAGGAATTCATTCTTAATCTACCTAGTGAGATTAATCAATTTGCCTATCGATATAATGATATCTCAGCCTGGCCAGAGCAGCCCATTGTGAGAGATTATATACAACAATTTTACCCAAATGGACCTAAACCAAAATCCCGCGCTGCACCAAATTTACCCCCATGTACTTTGTATGGGTCCTAGATTTGGGATAAGGTCCGTGATAAGACAATGATTAAGAAAATGATTGTGTAAATGGAAATATAAGATATAACTGAGCAGACAGCAAAAAATCATCTAGATAGATGTGAAAAAAAGCGAGTCATATATACAGTATGTATTTAGGATTATTTATCCTTTAAGGCATTGTATCCAATTTATTGGGTATTAGTCGTCTATCCGGACAGGTATGCATCCACTATAGCACCTGTCCCATTGCAAGTACGGTCTCGGATGTATCCCCAGATCTGTCCATATACCCAGACAGAACACTGACTATAACATTGCAATTACCCCTAATCACCTGTATACTAGTCACCGTATACTCTAAATACCGGGTGTTACTTTATTTGTGTCTACCACTTGCCTAAGCAGGTTACCCTTCCAGGCTCGACAAGCTCGCAACTGGCGAAAATATCGCTATCACTGCTTTTATAGTGCACTGCACCCGAATTACCCATCGGGTAGCTTTATAGCCCAGCAATAACACCCGGAAATATACGTAATGCATAGATGCAGCACGAGCCGACTTCCAATCCCGACCTTAGATTATCACAAATATCTACAAAATTCTGTGTAGGGCCATCAAGGACCTCCGACAAAAGTGAAGGCAGGATCAGAGGAAGTAAGCATCCTCTGCTGACCGGTTTCACACCGCCGGAGTCAAATATTAAGGTAAAATTGTCCAAATCATGAAGCAGATATGTCCGTATCTGTGAGTTCCTTTATTTCGAGTTCCTAGGGATTATACTTTTGAGTGCGTCGTTTTAGAAATATATCTTGACCTTGAAGTTTTCCAAACTTCTTTTAGAGTTTTTGAGACCCCACATCCGCCTTTTACTTTGTTTCGACGAAGGGCTCACGACGGGAGTGTGACCGTGCGGCAGAGGATATGCTTAAGTCTCCATGGACACTGATCCTGCTTCGCTTTTGTCGAAGTTCCGTTTGCCCTACACTCGACTTGTATGTATGTTTTTGGGATGTATGAATTACGTTAAACAGCATTGTTAAACTTTACCTAATTTATATCTTGATTTGACTTCACTTCTGGAATACAGTCATGGAACATCATCTCGAATCTGTCGTGCGTTAATAGTCAATAAAGTGTTAAAAATCACATGTTTTTAATGTTATTGATTATGAGAAAGGTTCTGGTGATTTTTATTTTTTTTTTTTTTGAGTTTTTCAGAATTCCACATTTCGTTCACATACTCTGACATTTGTTGTTGCACAATGCAATGAGTCTGAAGGTTCGCTCCTTCAGCAGCTAGCTGTCAATATTTTCGCGAGGAGTAAAGACGGACTTGATGGAACATTTTCATGATCCAGCAGTGTATCTTTGTGTCTAAAGGTTTTTGTTAAGGTTTGGAATCCAGTATAGGTACAGTAATTCATATTCGTCCGTCCCATTGACCGGGGTATTAAATGTGTATAAAACTGGTACAAGATTTTGAAGAAATAGTTTACTTTATTCCTATGATGGACATTCAAACAGTGACAAAGGAAAAATAAATATTTATACATAACTTGTATTCCTATGAGACAAACGTGTTTGTTTATGCATCAATAGTAAGCTATATATACAATCATGTGACAACATTACATATAAGATATATTTTAGTATTTTAATTTAGTATTTTCAGTATTTAATATTCATTTACCAAATCAGGGGGCATAAACATGTAAAATATTCACCACTTGTACAACGCGCGCGCACCAGAGGTCAATCTGAGGTCAGGGGTATACGGAGTGAAAACACGTATTCTCTCACAATCATCACTCAGAAAAGTGACTGTATCTAATCGGTATTTGGATGTAAAAAGTGTCCTCGAAAAACCACCGAATTATCCGATTTATCAGCGTCGATAAGGATTATTTTATGGGTGGATCGATAGCATAGAGAGTGGGTTTACTGAAGCAGGAAGCATTTCGAGGTGAGTGACAATAAAAGCAGAATTCGAGAGCTATTTTGAAACGATGTTTTGAGGGGGAAATCCGTTTCATTCCTTGTGTTTTTTAATAGGGGGTGGTATAGCATAGACCCTTAATATCATTATTACCGGTTCCTGTGTTCAGTATCAGTACTCTCTGAAACTGATGACGTCACAATGTATAAACGCAACATTTTTTTTGGAGAATTTCGACTGCGTCAAAACTACGTGTAGACAACAAAAAATCTTACAATATGTTTGTGTAAATATCGATTTCATAAGATAAGTAAGGGGGTATATAACAAATCTATCATTACTACAGTAATTTGATCCGAATCTCTTTGACAGGCGCGGATCATCAGATCAAACTCGACTCTTCGCGTCTCGTCTGATCTGATGATCCGCGCCTGTCAACTCGACGTGATTCGACTCTTTGGATCAAGTTACTGTAGTAATAATATATCTTTATTATGTGGTTTGTTTATCGTTTTATGGTCAAATGAGGCGATGTCTGTTCGTACTTGAGTTAGTATCGTAAATATCTTTAGAAAACTTTGGCTCCAGTCTTTGACACTACATTGTTCAGCTCATCAAATCTTTAATTACATGTTTCGGATTCCCATCATTTCGGTATGAGCATCTGGCACGGTAAATAGTGTACTTCTCGAGTGTGTAAATCGTTGTATTGACCTCAAAAAACAGCAATAATTGTATATTCTAACTGCGGAATGAAAATACCGGGTGTGATTAACTGTGAAGTTCAGGAAGTTATATTAATTATACGTCACTGTGTGCAGCTTGATTGTTTTTCTCCAGATTATTTTTTTTAAACAACTTTTTCTTATATAAAAAAAAAAACCCCAAAAAAAACCCAACTTTTTTCTTATATAATGATAGATGCCTAAGAGTACAAGTGCATTTATTGTACATAATATTGGAAATATTTAAAAACAGGTATTAGAATTGCCCCTATTTTTCCTTTTAAAAATAAATTGGCGAAGTAAACAATGTGTTAAACGTAATCAGTCCCATAACATATATACAAAGTCGAGTGTAGGGCAACACGGACCTCCGACAAAAGCGAAGACAGGATCAGGTGCCATGGAGGAGTAAACATCCTCTGCTGACCGGTCACACCCGCCCTGAGCCCTTAGTCGAAACAAGGTAAAGGGGATTACCCATTGTCAAATCTAGTAGGAAAATGACAGTCTAACAAAGGGTATGAAACAAATCGGTCAACATATGACTTTCCAAATTTTCATTAACGATATGTGCAAAGGATGTTAAAATAACCTTTGCTATCATTGTGGTTAGATATTTTCAAGAACATTGTTTGGTGTCATCAATTATTACCTAGGAGAGAAAATCATAAGTTTTGATAAACTTCTGCCCATCCTTTTGTTGTAAACATTTAAACAATTATATAAAATGGGAGTTATAGGGGTAATTTTAAATTTAATTTCATGATATCGTTATAAAAACAATTCGTAGAATGTATGAGGTTAAACAACAGACGGTTGATAGGATTTGAGTTGTATAACTAACTGTTAAATCAATAGGTATCCTATGACAAGATAGATAACTCTAATTTTTTTTATACTTGATAAGGACAAACAAACTGGAAGACACGTAATCATTCAACGTTACAGAGAGGTGTAATCCTTCAGGTACTGTTATGATTAATTAATGGAAGAATATGTTTTCATCAAAATATCGTTTTTTATCTATGAATCTGATTATTTAGAAGTAATTACCAAAGTTAAATTAAAACGAAAGTTGAAATTTGCTGACCAAAGGGAGTTTTATCTATGGAATTACCGGACCGGGTTCAAACTCTTCCCACCTTTTTAGTTTCCTTTAGTATACTGTCCGAATTTTCATCAATGAGATATGCAAACTATGGTTCATGTAAAATCATTGTGGTTAGATATTGGTTTTGAGCTGTATAACAAATGGTTACTAGTATCCTATGACAAGATAGACAACTCTAAATTTCTTGACACTCTTCAAGGACAAACAAACTGGTGACATAGCAATCAAGACACGTAGTTACAGTTACAGAGAGATGTAATGCTGCAGGTAACGTTATAATTAATGATTGGAAGAATATTTTGTCATCAAAATATCGTTTTTATCTATGAATCTGAATACTTTGAAGTAATTAGCAAAGTTAAATTAAAACGAAAGTTGAAATCTGTTGACCAAAGGGCGTATAGTCTATAAAGATCTATCCCATGGACAATGAACAATGGTGTGCTTATCTTTTAGAAATGATAATAATAAAGATATAATTAATGAAATATTGGCTTTCAAATTAATCATTTTATAATGTATTGACTTATTATTCCGACAATAGTAAAAGAGGGGGTCGGAGGGGGTGCGCACTACACCGGTGTCTGTGTTTGCAAACTATTGTTTGTGTTGGGTTTACTTATAAGTTTTCTGTGACCACGATCTTTTCTCTTGTCAATAGCAATGCTCTGTTACTAGGGAAACAGGTTCAAACACACACCGCACTACCTAAATTGTGTTTTTACAAACTCCAGAATACAGGACCATGAAATAGAGGAAGGGATAGAATTGCACCCCAGCTAGAATCTAACATTATCTTGACTATGCACTGTTGATCAAACTAAAGGTCTATGTCTCTCTAGTGTCCCTAAATAGAAGATTTTACCTAGATTATACCAAGTTAATCACTCCACCGTCAGTGTATGGTGGTAAACATACCTCAGAATACGAATTTGTGGAACCTATAGGGAGTAATATATACTCACCTTATTGAAAGTAAGAGAAACTTGAACCAGGGATGAAATATATTATTTCCTCAAGTTTATAATGACTTATTATAATATCAATCACACCGACACAATTACTGGACTTCCATTGCCTTTGAAAATTAATTTTCTTAGGAGAAAATCCTGAACTGCAGAAATTTCCTGGAGATTTATCCCCTGATCATCAGTTTCAGAGTAGTACTCATTCGATCGATATTCAGAGAAAATTATTATTATTATTATTTTATTCATTTATAAAGCGCAAAATTGCATATAGTTTCTATGCGCTGAAAAATAACAATTGCATCTGGTTTCTCAATTTAAAAAAGTCGAAACTTGGCACACTAGTTCTAATTTCTTATATTACATGTACTACATTATTATATAACATACTAAAATAAGAATAATGTATTTGAATATTGTTGATGTAAAACATCTAACTCCCTAGCCAGTACACTGATTTGTAGATCTAATACAATTAATGAATTTCATTTTTGCCAAATTGTAGAATATTTAGTATTGCCATGGACCCCCGCCACAGTGCTCAAGATGTCACCCGATGTGACCTTTGTGAGACAGCTATAGTACAGATGTACTGTGATTTCTGCCATGTGAACTTGTGCATCGCCTGCATAGGAAAGCACATTGCTGATGACTATGATAAACACAAAGTGGTCCCATTCAAAAATCGAAAATCTACCTTAATTTATCCAAAATGTAGTACACATCGAAAAAAAGTCTGTAAATTTCATTGCAAGGAATGTGACATGTTTGTCTGTTCGTTGTGTGCTCTATCTTCAGACAAACATAAGAGTCATACATTTTTAATTCTTTCTAAAATCTACGACGAAAGAAAAGTAGACATTACAAAAGATTCAGAGGAGATTGAAAACATTATTTCTCCAACATATGAAGAAATAGCTACTGAACTAGAACAGAAAATAGAGAACTTGGATGAAGAATATGTGAAATTCATAAAAGATGTTACAAAACATGGAGAAGAATGGCACAAAGAAATTGATAATGTCGTCAAAAAAATGAAGAATGAAATAGAAGAAATGAAAATCAAACACCTGGAAATTCTGAAGAAACTTTTGGATGAAATTAAACAGAAACAGTCCCTTATTGAGCAATCACTGATTACTTTGGAGAAAATGGAGGAATCCAACGAAGTGTCTGTGGCCATGGAATACAGATCCAAAAACAAAGAATTCAGAAAGCTTCCTCCCAAGGTCCGAGTCTCACTGCCTATATTTAGCCCAAAAAAGATAGACAGTGAACAGCTTTACAAGTCACTGGGATCTTTGATATCATTGTCATTCATGAAAGATAAAAATGGCTACACACTTAAGAAAGCAGGAACCTCACCCAAAGTACTGATGGATGAACCAGAGATTGTCACTACCAAATGGGAAAAATTAAAAACGATTTTATTTATAATAAAAAACTTCCTATTCGGTTACTGTCTGAGTGAAGAAGAATTCTGGGACAAGTGCATAGAAGTCAGTGATATGAAATGCTTTTAATGTTCAAGTGCAGTTATTCATTCAATTAAAACAAAATCAGAGGGAATGGCCAATGATGATTATAGCATTGACAAGTTATGGCGGATCTAGCTGTACTCTGATGGGAAAAAGCAACGACTGTACGAATAAAAGTTGAGAGTGGACAACAGAGAGGTGAGTCAGGACTACAGGCTGGTACCCTTTCAATCTCGTGTGTCAACCTCATCTGGTGATCTTCTGGTTACCATGTACAAATATGATCAAACACAATCCAAAGTTGTCCTTTACTCAGGTTCCACAGAGAAACAAACAATCCAGTATGATGATGAGGGCAAGCCTATTTATTCAGGAAATGATAAAATCAAATACATCAGTGAGAATAGAAACCTGGATATCTGTGTGGCTGACTGGGGAGCTGGTGCAGTAGTGGTGGTCAATCAGGCTGGGAAACGTCGTTTCAGGTACACTGGCCATTCCTCTGCAACCAAAAACAAACCATTCAAACCCTGGGGAATCACAACAGACAGCCAGAGTCAGATATTGACAACAAACTATGATAATCACTGTATCCACATCCTGGACCAGAATGGACAGTTCCTCTGCTATATAAAAAACTGTCATCTGAAGAATCCATTAGTTTTATGTGTGGACAAAAGTGACAACTTGTATGTTGCTGAGTATTTTAGTGCAAATGTGAAGAAAATCAAATACTTGCAATAAATACATTAATTGTTTATTCTTTATAGCCAAGTACATGTAAGAGACTTCAAAGTATCGAAGTATATGGTTGACATTTATTTCATCTGCCGGAGGCATGGGCAATGATACGCAGGTATCTTAATAAGTTTAGTCAATCCACTCCAGACCCAACTTCATCTTCTATCTCGGTGACACCAATTGATTCTGTACTGGGTGATAACCATCCACATCCTGAACTAGTGTTAGCAGTTCTTCCGCTATATCGATAACTGAGATCACAAAGACCCGAAAGATATGTATGTGGATAAAAGTGACAGTAGTGGAAATTTCAAGAAATCAATCTACAGTGGGGCTTTTTTACTATTATTTCGGTCCACGTCATGTAGATACTGCTAATAAAACAATTACGCTGAATGATACAAACTACATTATTGGTTGCAGTTGCAATGCTTAATGATATTTAAAAAAAATGTATTAACGGTCTACCTGATGATACAATTGTATCATTAAATGTTCCACTTGCAGTGTTGTTGCCACGTTTAATGATACATCCACAAAGAAGAAATCTTTGAGCATTGGCTCACTAGTGATACTCCCGCTCTAAGTCTATCAAAACTGTCAATATTGTTGTCCATAATTCCAGGTCCTCGCCAAACAGGAAGTAGATGTCCGATGAATCTGAAATTACATCCCACAATACACCATACCTATATAAAGCTTCATGCAGATTATCAGTAGCTTGTGATGTATAGTTGCTGAGAAATATGTTACAAAAAATGCTGTATATGGGCACTGTATATGAAAAATTCTAAGTTCTCGGCAAACAGGAAGTAGACGTCCGAAGAATCCAAAAATGCATCCCACAATACACCATACGTACATGTATATAAAGCTTCAAGCAATATATCAGTATCCTGTGATACAAAGTTGTTGAAAATTATGTTACGAAAAATGTTGTATATGGACACTGTATTTGAAAAATTCCAAGTTCTCACGAAAAAAAATTGATGTTCAAAGAATCTGAAAATGCATCTCGCGATTCATCATACCTACATGTATATAAAGCTCAAAATATCAGTAGGCTGTAATAAATACTTGCTGAGAAATATGTGTCGAAAAATGTTGTATAGGAGTACTGCAATTGAAAAATTCCAAATCCTCGGCAAACAGGAAGTAGATATCTGATGAATCTGAAAATGCATCCCACAATACATCATACCAATATAAAGCTTGATGCAAAATATGAGCAGCCTGTGATATATGGTTGCTGAGAATTATGTGACGAAAAAGTGTGACGGAATGACGGAGAGGTGTAAAACAGTATATCCCCTCTCCTTCTGTGTTTTTCCCTGTCAACTTCGTATTACAAATGTAACTACTTGTGTTTTTTTCCTCTAAAATCTAATTAAATAATATTATATCAATAATGCACACTTAATACAAGATGAATTTTTCGGTTGTAATCTCCATGATGTCATTTGGTCCTTCTCTTGATTTCCTGATTGTCTTCTTTGACACCTCTGGCGAACTCAGTTTGGGTAAACTCGTCGCACTTCAATATTTTGGGATAAGGCAAGTCATCTGTTAGTGTGAAAGTTGTCAACCTAGAAGGAACAATATCTGAATTTTAAAAAAAACTCTGGCTAGAGGACCCCTTCCCAGGCAATTGTGGTTGAGGTTTTTTTTCCCGAAAAAATCTGTCCTGCAAAAAGATCGTCGTCTTAGTCCAAGCGATTTGTGAAATAAATGGTCAGATGGTGATAAAAGCATGAAATTTTGCACATATCTTCTTTAGGCCAGAGTTTTTTATTTTCTGTTTAACAGGAAGCGCCGACCCAATATTCTTAAAAACAAAAAACAAAAAATAAATGAGTTCAAACTCGCTTTTATTTTTTAAATTCTCGCCGACCGTGCTGTTCATCGATGTTCAAAAATAAAATCGGGATCGTTGTACACCTTAATTATTTTCAAAATGGCGTCAGAGACTTAAACCGAAATTCAGTTTGGTGGGTTTGATGAGGAATAAATGCAATCTCTGATTGAGAAGGACAGAGAAATTCAAGGAAGTGTTCATAAAATAGTTGGTGGTGAATCGAACGTAAATATTTCAGAGGATGAAAGCGAGAAATCGTTGGAAAGTTCAGACGAAGACGAGGTGTCACCTGTGCGACGCGAGACATGTGCATATCGAGTGGAAACGTGAATTCTCTAGACTGAATTTACCGGCATTTCTTGAAGAAAATGGAATCAATCATACTTTAAACCCAGATGCAAGACCGATTGACTGTTTTTTCCGGTTACCCTAGGAATTAATTGTGAACCTAACCACGGAGACGGTCATTATGGCATCCGCATTGCAGAAAGGACCCCATCCAAGATGGAATCAAACAAATGCTAAACGAGATGCGAGCGTTCGTAAGTTTCAACATTTTTATGGGTGCAAGACAATTGCCACTTATTAGTAACTATTGGAGTACTGATGAAAGATTTGCGGACCCATTTATTTCATTTATATTTGATTGTGTGTAAATGTGCATTTCTAAAGGCTTAATGATATTTACCTATGTTTACCTGTGTCAACTGTCCGAATTTACAATTTGTGGGGTCCAAGACGTGTACAGTTTCTTTTTCAACATATTTAATACATATTTATTTATGTTCAATATTATTTCTTTTTTTTCATGCCTTTTCTTTCTCTAGTTTATTTGTTGAATTACCTAAAGTGTATATAATCATGATATCAATAAAAATGAATCACCACATATTATCTTTGTTCATTTTTCTTGTACCTCAGTAGGAGGCTGTTGCTTGTTGTGGCAAAAATATACAATTATATGTGTTTAATGGAATTTTTTTTATTGTTAGATTGAGATTTTACCTGTAAAATTATTACATACACAAGAAATAACAGTTGCATCCAAAAGAGAGACGTCTATACTATATCTGGGCGAAATTTTATAACAATACATTGATAAATAAAAAAAGTAATGATTTTGAGAAAGTGAGTGAAAACTTTGAGATTAATTGAGAATCTGTATGCTATTATTTGTATAGAAATGTAGTCACAAAAGGGTTAAATTGTTATCATTTCATGTAAACATTTTTCTTCAAACTGTGTACAAGCATCTTACTGATAATTAATGACTGCATTGACACTGCGAGGGAAAATTCGCATGTAAATAAATGGATTTTCATTTTATTTAAAAAAAATAAAATTACCCACCATTTTTCAATTTTATTTTTATTTATGTCTCGACTCGGCATATTTTGAACTTTTATTTTTTTTATTTATTCCGCCCCCTCGACCCAAGATTTGGGAAAAACCTCGTTAAACAGAAAAATAAAAAAACTCTGGCCTTAGGTCATACCAATAAATATTAGAAGTGGACCCAATCGAAAAAATTCAAAATAGCAGCTTTGGCGGCCATTTTGAAATTAATGCGGCAAAATTAATAATTCAGAAAACAAAAATATTAAAAATTAAAGCTTTGTCTAAAATTGATGAAACTTTATAGATATTTAATCCAATTAGGTTTAGCATTAAAAATGTACAAAAGTTATATAACAGACGACCATCTTCAATGACGGCCATCTTGAAATCCGATATTTTTATTTCCCTTTTTACGGTGCCTTATAAGCAATAATATCGATACATCTAATGTTGCATATACCTATAGCTAGACCATGCACAAAACCCGCGTAAGGCCTGCGTTACATTAGCTAGGTTACCGTGCAAATCATTCCAAGAGTGAATCGCACCCAACTACATGTATTGCACTCCACCCGTTGTCTCCGAATCAACAGCCTAAACCGGCTTAAACGGGGACAAAAGAGTGCCACTCCGAGGCAAAAACAAAGTAAACAGGACCGAAGCCCACCAGAGAAAAGCAACAAGGCACAAGTTCCCGGTTGGGGCAGTTTGGATCGTGTCCAGAAAGGGAAGTCCCATGTGAAATCTCCAATATTTGCCGCCACGTGCGTCCAAAAGCACCGGAGGAACCCTGGTTGTCTGGAAACTGAATATCCCTAGCCTATTCCACCATATGACCGGGCGGATATCCTCCGGGCTCTCCCCCAGCCTCCAGAGTCTGGATTCCCCAATCAAAATCCTGCGGCGTCAAGACCCATATCAGGGTTCTTCTGGGTCTCATCTGTCAGGGAACAAACTTCCCTCTCCGAGGACTTGCGCAAGCTCAACAGTTGCACCCTTTATAAATACTTCTTGCAACGTCACAACTCGATCCAACGGATTCATAAGGCAGATCCGAGAGGAATTCCCAATAGTATAGCAAATGCGAGGTATCAGCAGAATCTCAGAGAGACTCCGAATGTTAGGTTTCACCATACAATCTACCAACTCCCTATCGAAGTGATGAGGGCATTAGGCTAAGGAAATGGTGTGGGCACATATCTTCTGAGGAAAAATCACCCAGCTTCGTCCTAGGATTCCGTTCTGCTCAAAGTTGTCTTTGTTTCCTCCCCCCCCCATCCATGGAGAGAGTTTCAAGTGTAATTTTGCCTTACATCCTCGCAGGAAGTCTACACCAAGTAACTTGGAGTTCTTCAAATGAACTACAGTATTGTGCCATTAGTGATCGTCCAAAGTCGCATGGCGACTAATATTCATTTCAAGTTGTTTATCGCCGTGTCCTAGAAATAGAAAGGCATCGGTGTAGGGTAAACTTGGTGCTATTTTTAAAAGTGTCCATGTGGCTATCACGTGACAAATGTACACGTCATACAATTTATCTATATTCCAAGGAAAGGGAAGCAGCCAAAATTGGACAACAGAAATGCTAGGAAACTTGTGAGGTCGGTAAAAGAAAACAGAAAAAGAAGTTTGTCGGATGTCACTGCTTTGTTTAATCAGCATAGGGTGTCAACTGTTTCTAAACGAACTGTGCAGAGAACTTTGCACAAGCAGGGGTATTTTAGGAGGATTGTACCGAAACGCATCCGAATTCGTGAAATTAATCGTAAAGCCCGACTTTCCTTGTGTAGAGGTAACCGGCACAGAACTGTCGACAACTATTGGAATAGAGTCATCTTTACTGATGAGTGTAAAGTAAACATCGGATCCGGTAGTCGAGTATTTATTTGGCGGAAGGTAGGTGAAGACTAGATGTCATGTTGTTTAGCACAACCCCCAACGCCAAAGTTCAGTTCAATGATATGGGGCTGCGTTACTTTCAACGGTGTAGGAACAATTACTATTGTGGATGGCAATATAAATGCACAAAAGTACATTGATGTAATTGATGAACACTTGTGGCCAGTTGTCGCACGACATTTTTCTCGTAATAATTACATCTTCCAAGACGACAATGCGCAAATACACAGAGCTCGTATAGTGCAGGACTACAAGTTACAAAACAACATTCATTCCATGGTTTGGTCAGCCCAGAGTCCAGATTTAAATATTATTGAAAATCTATGGCTTAGACTCAAACGAGAACTGAAAAATGGCAACAATATTATCAGCTCAAAAAATGAACTGGAGACGGCCATCAGGCAGGTGTGGACAAATATCCCTGTAAACTATATTCAGAGCCTGCACAAATCCATCCCAAGGCGGATACAAAGAGTTTCACGAATATTCAAGTACGAATCAGACATGGAAGACTCTGTGGTGTCCTTTACTTTTAGTTCGTTGGTATATATTGAATCAACATATGAATGAAAATCATTATTATTGATAGATAAAACGTCGTCAATATATCGAAATGTCGAATTAAAAGCCACCACTAGAGATTTCTTCTTTTCATTTTAGTGGACTTTGAACTTTGAATACTGAATGATTTTGCTTTGTAAATAATTATTGACTTAATGTTGCAAGAAATTATGCTGTCTGTTGTTGATAAATTCGAATTTGCGTTTGATATTTCCCCTGTTGTTTATATTGGAATCTGTCCATACACAAGATGTGGTCTATCCCTACAATATAAAGGCAAAGATAACGAACAGTGATCAATCTCGTAAGTCCTAAATAGAATACAAAAACAAAAGTTGGGCAAACACGGACCCATAGAA
>CAJDSM010022814.1:20719-32451 GCA_903981925.1 Ostrea lurida
ATTAATATTTGATATTCATAGTGAAAGCATAAATTGTTTGTATCATTATATAACCTGAATCTCTTAATTTACTAGTCGGTTATAAATTAAAACTATAAAAAATATCCCGCACACTTACCTGTGTTGCCGGTGCCGTGGTCTTCAACCTTACATATAGGTACGAAGATCTGTCCCAAAAAGCTCGTACAATGTTTGATAATTCATTTATTTGTAGAAAGATGTATTAAATTTTTTGCTATTTATATTAGCAAATCATGTTATTACTACATTGCACAATTTTATCAAAATGTATCTCTTAATATTAAATAAAAACAAAAGTTAAACGCCTAATGTTCATATCTGTTCGGCGCAACAAATCATGACGTTATCCAGAGGATTTTATTTTACAAGTATTGTCCCCGATAGGCGCCATGCATTTTCATGTGTTTCACCATTGTTCAAACCACACCTTCAAACCATGCCTGATTCAGACCCGTTGAAATTCCTCACTGCTCCTATATATCTCCTCCAATCAACCATGTTTGCACCCTCAACTGGCCTTCATAAGTAGAAAATAGGCAAAATCGAGCGGTGCTATTAAATACGGCTGGGGAGTAAAGGTCGGGTGTCGAAGTCCGATACCCCGAGTTCTACATCTATTTCAGCCGATGCAATGCGCAGGGCATTGTAAATAATGATTATAAATTTTAATGTCTTATTTTTGCTAATATTCCTATGATCTGATCGTCGTTCAGCTCCGTTTTGTCTGAGTTGAGTAAACCAAGATTAACACAAATTGTTATAATTTATCTGTGGCCGCACGTCGTGGTTGCCGTTACATTGAAAAACATTCATGTACACAGAGCCGTTTAAACTGACGTAATTTCTTCTGCCATTTTAATGACGTCCTACGCTTGAAAACTTAGTAATATAATAACCAGAAAACATCCTAGATTCCGTTGATATATAAATTGATGCGATATTCTATATATGCTATATCCTTTCATCTAACCCCAATGGATCATAAGAAAAGTTCACCTATAATTTGTACGGCGCCAACACTTGGCGCATAGAGCACCCCTTAATCTGAAAATAGCCTCTTATTTGATATGAATATTTGTTTTCAATTTTACACTGTTTGATTGTTGTATTAGAAGTTTCAATGTAAAAATATTTGGATCTTGAATGCGTAGTTTGGAAATTTTAACATTGTCCACGACTTTTGGACAAACCATCGTATCTAGATGATGTGCTATATCAATTAACATCATCATTTTACAACAACGTATGTCCCACTTGAATATATCAAAACTCGATATAAGACACACAGATCTGACATATTGCTTCATAATTGGATATTTTACTTAGCATTAGACTCTAATAGGCAGACTTGACACCTACATTATAGATAAGCCGTGAATGACTTTTGACTTTGCAATCGTCAACTTTCTTTCTATGTAGTATATACCAACTATCACATGCTTATGGTGTGATATATCCCCGTTGATCTTCGATACGCAAGAGATGCTATGCGTATGCGGACTTTTTAAAGCGAGGCCAAACTACTTACAAAAAAGTTGATGCTGCAGGGATATAACGAATCTCGTTTAAAGTCATCAATTTCGCAAATTCTACGGCGCTAAATGCACCTTGTTTAGCGATCTACAAAGATCACTCGGTAAGTATGATTGGGACTGGATGTGTTGTCCTACCGCTGTTGTTAGACTGTCATTCATACTAAGATTTTGACTACGGGTAATTCCCGTTTACTTTTTTCGACTAAGGCTCACGGCGGGTTGACCGGTACAGAGATGCTTACCCTCCATCACCTGATCCTTCTTCGCTTTTGTCGGTAGTCCGTGTGCCCTAACACTCGATTTGTATATGGTTTTTTTGCGATTATGCAATTACGTTTGACACAATGGTTAACTTCGCCTTTTTGTAAATTTAAGAACTTATGACAGATTTGTTATATTAAGTTATATTGATTTAGTTCAATGACTATTTAAAAAACTAAATCTAGTGCGATTCTTTTGTTAATACAAATTCCAGTAGTGATGTGGCAAGCATGATCTTTCAAAGATATCGCTTATCTATGCTTGAATTTAACAAAAAATAAAATCGATCGAAGTAACGTTATTTGAATTCCAACAATGACGCGCTCCGAGATTTTTCAAACATTGTTTGAGATAGTTTTATTTGAGTATTAGATTTAAGGAGATACCATACGACAACTTTTCTATATAGAATTTGACAAATACGATTTGTGTTAACCCATCTCGGAATATATCAGATGTGTTCAAAACAATACAAATTCGATTATTTAAAGATCCTAAGATATGATACTACACATACCCGCCGATATAAGGCTGTGATTATTTCAACTATAATTCATCAGTATTAATGGGGAGCCGGACAATGGTAATTATACCTTTTTTCCTATTGTTCAAACCTTATCATTTTTTATAAATGGCTTGTCAAGGGTTCGTACTTGATGCTTTCTACATGCATGAAATTTTCCGAGGAAAAAAAGACGCTAATCCCAGGTTTATAAAAACAAACATAAGATATTCAATACCATGTGAACTATTTGAATTTTCGAATAAACACACTTTATTCACTCAAATATTTAAATGGGACCTAAATTTGGATATTCGTGGGACTCTTATTCTTTGGAAAACAGTTTCTTTAATATTAGCCCGAGGTAAACACTCCTAGGGATAGTTCAAAAGTGAATAAAAAACTGCACACACTCTGATCGTGGTTTTGCAACCGGTCTTTTACACAAAACGCCAGGGACGGCTTTTTTTTAATTTTGTTTTTTTTTTTTTGTCCCGAGATTTTCAAATTAAAGATAAGTATATGTAATGAATTGCATAAATCGAAATATCGGAATATTTATTGGTGAGTTATAAGAAAAGTTATAACAGAGCTGAGCCAACTCCTAAGGTGGCATATTTTCTACCTTGAAAATGTGAACGTCCCCGCCTATGATTTATAATTCCCTAATCTTGATTGGTTTTATGGAATCAGTGTTATAAAACATATTTCACTACCATCAAATCAAATACAACTGGTATTGAGATGAATTGATTGAACCAACTATGTTTTCTAAAGTCACAAATATAACATGTACAACTAATTTCCAAACTCGTAAACAATTTCTTCTTCAAAATCTGCAGATTTTGGCGAGCGTGGGAACATTTAATGCGCCTATGAAACATACTCCGCTTACATACACACAGTACCGTACCTAACACGCTATAGTTGACGTATTTAATAGGATGTCAATATTATATGTACGTGTCGAGCAGGTGATCACCATGCCTCTCATTAACAACAATACAAATCACCCTTACGGGTACCGGAACACGAGTCGCAATGGTTAAAGCATAGTACTCACAGGTGCATTTGTTTTCAATATCTTTCAATATTTTATTGTATACCAACATATGAACTTCTATACAAACACTCCGGCTTGTTTCTTCCTTTCACCTCATCGTTGGTGCAAATGACAACGCGACCTCATTAGAACACAGAGTGAGTCTCATCATGGGCTCCTTAGATTTGTAATGTGTATAAGACCTAGGAGTGCAGTACATCAGTCACGCTTAATATTCCTTTAGGTCCATTTTTATCGGGAGAAGCCACCAATCTGTTTTACAAAACACTTATTTCTGGCCTCAATAAAAACAATTGCCGATGCATCGTCTTTTGTATGATTACAATCTGAAATCCGCATGCACGATCATGTGTATTTGTAACAGCTTTTATGTTTTTAAAGAGAATGTACAAAGAATAAATCACTCCGATCGCCCTGATGGTTGGGGCCCGATTTAAATGTGAAAGTGCGCCGGTCATAATTGATCAATTAAAAAGAGACGATAAGAGCATTTCCATAGCTCCAATTACGTATTCTTTGGTGTACTTGACACACCTTGCATTATGAAAATTCTAAAACGAGTCTTGTAACGACGCGTTATAGTTCTTAGTAAAAGTTATACTAGAACATCACTTACTAAATGATACATATGCACTTCACGTGTATAACTGGAGTTAAATACTTTGCAGAAGTAAATTCACACAATATTATGATAATATCTTTCGACACGCGGTCTTCCGTTGTTGATAGACAAATAAACCGTCTGACACCCGGCTTAACAACTGCTTTTCATTGGAAATATTGACGGATATATCCTGTGTTGCTTATCATTTAACAATTACCCTAGAGCCATATCGGTAGCATGGGGGACAACTTTTGGCATAACTATAATCCAATCAAAGTCCCTACTCTTTTCTGACAGTACTCGTTTGTCAATATCATCTATGCACACATCTTTACCACAATTAGACATCGAGAATTATCTGAGTACTCTTCACGAATAGGATAATTCCTTTCTCCCAAGACATTTTGATACAGGTAAACATAAAGAGTTGGTAATATGACATCTATTTTGACTATTCGACCAATTACACATACGATTCCCAATAAAGAAAATGAATATTTCTTTATGACTTGGTGAGAATAAAATTTAATCAACGGTTGGATTGATATGCATCTATTTAAATTACAATGATCACATAATTTGTGTAACCAAATTCTCTCTTAGTAATTATTACACATAGGATAGTAAGCTACTTGAATGGGAGGATTTTTTATAAAAGAGTTATTGGTAATGTACCACATATTTGCGGACATCGAAACAGTTTATTTATTGCCAATAAACCGGAAGTCCTTTGGATTGAATATCTAGATACATGTAGATTATATATGCGGTATTGACAAACGTTATATAATGCTTATTTATCCATTAAAGGTTTTTTTTACAGATACTGGGTCGAACCCAAAGCACCAACAGAATTAAAATATGGAATCATATGCTTACCAGGTCACAACCATGTTGTGTGTAAAATTTCGCAAGAACCGATGGACCTGTTGAAAACCCCTGCAACAACTCGTCTGTAAAGTAAGCCCTGGCTTCAGCAGGTGTCAAATAATCACTTATCCTTATTTAAATGTCAAGAGCCGACCACACGCCAGAGGTTAACAAGCTCAACTGCCGTATCTGAATAAGATGAGAGAGATTACACACAAGCAGGCCTAGGATGAATTGGAGATTGGCTGCCTCTACATAAATTATGGGTAAATGTTGACGATAGATAGACACGGGAGAAGCTGAAGACTAAAGCGTCGTGTACTCTCCCACGTCGTAGCGTTTTTTGTCGTATTAAAATAGAAAACCAGTATGATCATAGAGTGGTATAGGAAGGTTAAAAATGTTTTGAATGAAATTTGATAATTTTTCAAAATTCGTACAAGCTTTTTAAATATTATGACAGGTTACTAATGATAATCGTCATGTTCGATGGTAAATATTTAAAAAATAAATCCTCGACCACAAGTACGAAGCAGACATGGAGACTGTGGTGTTTTTATACTACTATGTTTATCAGTATATGAGTCGGGCGATCAGATCGAACCTTAATAATTGTTGAGATCGACATATCCTTAGAATGGAATAATCTGATTATTCTGAATAAGAATTAAGAACCTGTCGATCAATATCAAAACATCGACAATTAAAGTAGGAATCTTCTCGCCGCAAAGTAAGTAAAAGACACAGAGTGCTTGGAAAAACTAAACCGAGGTAATTTTGGTCTTTTGTATACTATAATGTAATCATTGGACTTTAAAGAGGATCATCTATAGGGTATCATCTAATAGCTACTTTGTTAACCCCTGATATTCAGCCTCATAAGAATATCAAAGATAGGTCGCTAGAAAGGAGCAAATTAGTGCCCCAGGTTGGAATTCTTTTTTTCCAAGAGCTCGTGTGGAAGATGATTGCAAAACTACAAAGATATGTCCATGATTAACTCTCCCACATGCTTTAATACACTTCAGAGTACTTGTAGTGTAGATCGGAGGAGTTACATAAGAATAACTCTTTTTGAAATGGTTGTTCCACTAGATATACCCTCCCATTTCCGTACGTGTCTACAAGAAGCAACTTAACTCTTTCCGCCTTTAATGTAACCTCCAAGCACCGGGCATATCCAGATTTTTGAAAGCCAGTGATAATAATTTATTCTGATGCTTACAGTACACAAATGGTTATGCACATGAGAGACATGGGCAATATATTGTCTGTACGTAAAAGCAACAGCAGCTACACGATCTATTCAGTCATCCTACCAGTAGAACTAAGGTTGTATTCACCAAGTCTGTTTGTGTATGCACCAATCAAATGCTATTTAATTGACACTGGTGAAGTATGAGATTTCAAAATGAAATAGAATGTTCTTCCCTCACTTTTTTCAACAAACGTCTGGTAACTCAAAAGAAGCCTTGTCTTAATTGATCGTGCGGGATGGTCGTGTAAAGTGTTGAAAAATCATATGTTTTGATGCGTGTTGATTCGAAATTCTGGGATTTCAGATTCACTGGCATATGTGTTGTACAATACATTTCTGAGTTGCTCCTTGACGCTCAATGGGTCATATTGGTAAACTAAATTGTTATAACTATAATAATATTATAGTAATGATGAATAAGAGTTGTTTCTTGATTATTTATTTTGTCGATTGCAATAACGGGGAAATAATTTCTTTTCGGTCTCGCTTTCTCTTGGCATGTGAGAGATGTTACGATAAATCCTAACACTCTTGTTAGGTCGGGATCCACCAGTTTATCTATTGTCTCTCTGTGTGTCGAAAATCTGAAATTGTGGAAACTCATCATGCTGACATAGTCCTATTATCAGACCTTGTGACATTAAAATAGTTTGTTGAAGATTTCTTTTAAGTCTGATAACGAAAAAGGGCAGCACGCATGAAATCCATCCAATGAGAGGTATATTCCTTTACTAGAAGTCGAATCCGATTTTACTGGATTCTGCAAACGCCCCAAAGGTTACGGGGAGTGCTCCTGTTCTTATCTCCGTCCTCTTAAAGCATTAGGAGGCAGACAGTTCAGACTTCCAGTGAACCACTCTTTATTATATATAAAACATGACATTAATAAACATTGATTTAGCAATCAGTGACGGATTTAGAGGGGGGCCAACCCCCCCCCCCCCTTTTTTTTTTCGTGACCAAACTTAATTATTATGTATAGATATATAGCTAAATTAACATTTAAAAGTAACTTTAAAAGCTCTAAAACCCGAGAGCTTCCGTGGGTTTCATCCCCTGGGCCCCTGCTTTGGCTTCACTCCAATCCTTAAGCTTATTGACTACTTTTCAATGGACCGGGTCCCTCCATTTGACAAATCCTTGATCCGCCACTGACAATGAATAAAAACATAGATATTCTACATAAATCAAATAAATTTTACTCTAAAATACGCGCTTGTGGATGCACTTATAATCTTACCTAAAGAATTGAGAGGCTGACAGTTCAGATTTCCAATTAACCACTAAGAACTTATGAACTGTAACCTCTCACTTATACAGATACTAACGTTCACCCTCCAATATTCCTTTCCTTATTTGATAATTGAAGTACATTTCTTTTACATACTAATTATTCGTATATTTTCCCTGGTCACTAACACACATGATCTTGAGTGTCTGCACTCTAAGTTAACCTTGGCGTCTATACTTTGTTTCTAACAGATGTTACATGTATTACTTTTGTCTTGGAATCTTGTAGAGGCCAAACATCCGTAGCGCTATTTTTAACCAACGAGAACTGAATGATGTTTACAATTTCCACAGAGCAATTTAATATAATTCAACATCAGTCTTTTGCTTCGCAATTTCTATCAATCAAGAGAGTAGCATTTATAAAGACCAAATAAATCAATTTCACATATTCAATGCATAATGGAAACAGGTTCATCAGCAGATTCCACTCATGTATATGGAAATACATATGGTATGACATATAAAAAGCTATATAAATTGATAAGTAGGTTACTCTATGATATTATACAAATAAATGTAAGAATATTTCGTGATTGCTGCCGTGCAAAGGTGGTGGAAAGGATCTTTGGTCACATGAGTACACTGATAATTATTTGCATTTTTAGTGTAATATTCCATTAAATTCTAATAGATTCTGTATCACTTAACACAAATACAACCACCAAATAATTGAAAAACGCTTATTTTCATTCTATATTAATTTATTTTTGCGTAATCTCATCCTAATCGCCCGCTATCCTCTTATTTTTATCTTTAAAAAATTGCCACATTATTTCTTTTTTTTCAAATTCAATGTTCATCTTAACGACTGCTATATATATCTTATCAAGCTCTTCTCCTTTACAGGCTATTGGCTTGAGATTACTCGGGTAATCCCGTTTACTTTATTTCGACTACGGGCTCACGGCGGGTGTGACCGTTCAGCAGAGGATGCTTACTCCTCCATGGCACCTGATCCTGCCTTCGCTTTTGTCGAAGGTCCGTGTTGCCCTACACTCGACTTTGTATATATGTTTTGGGACTATGATTGCGTTTAACACATTGTATACTTCGCCAATTTATATGTTAAACTACATGTAGGTACATGTAGCGATTGCTTCTTCGCCAAAAGCTCGGCATTTAGAAATGAGACTCACGGGTCTTTCTGATATGACCTTCAAAACGGTCCGTGTTGCCCTACACTCGAGTGTGTTTTTTGGATTATGATTACGTTTAACACCATGTTACCTTCGCCTATTTGTATAAAGACTTTTTCATTTTTAGTGTCTTTGGCTTTCCAAACTTTAAAGCTTCAGGCATCGCTGATAAGAAATTATTTTTTCGAAATGTTTCACATACGGTGCGCCAAAATTAGCATCACTTCTTTACATCATAAATCTCTAATAACGTTTAATGATTTGGGGGGGGGGGTGAAAAGTTTATTGGTACCTGTACATGCTTTCTGACAGACATATGTTTATGAACTTTACAATGCAAATTTTCTTAGTTTCTTTAATAAGACCACCATCTTTAATTGCATTTTGATGAACAATATGCATAGTATATACACTGTAGTAGAAGTTGAATGTTAAAGATTTTTGGACGAAACTTTCTTTCATTTCAAATATTGAAAATAAGAAATATACCTTATTTGAAGTTGAAAACCAACATTTAAACGTTCTGGCTGCAGAGGTATAAGCAATATTCTAATTACCTCATATCTGTGTTATGTAAAGAAAAGACGCGAGTCATTTTATGTAAACAAATACTGAAGAAATTTTGAATCTGTAATTTAAAACATCATAATTTTAAACCGTCATAAAAATATCATTTTAAATGGCATAATTAACCTAACGAATATCTCAGATTAGATATTCATCTAAGATTTAGATTATTTTTGAAATATTTTGTAAACAATAACATAGCAAATAATAAACTCTCTGTGATGAGCTTCTGCCATAATATACAAACACAATAAACAGTATCTTTAAATCAGAAAAAGTTAAAATCATAATTTAATGTTAGAAGAAATTGTGAATCAGTCCCTTTAATAGTAATTGTAATCCGGTTGCAATCCAGTGTGTATGCAATATAAAATTCCAACATAATCCTTGTTAATTGTCATAAAATATCACCAAAATATAGCTTAAAAATAAACATGCATGCCTTAGAAACTAAACAAGCTATTATGATCTCGATTAACCAGACTAAATTTTCATCTACCCTACAGAAGTAAAAATATCCAAAACAATATCCATTGCTTTTCGCTGTTTATGTAGTACAGTTACAGGTGTTGATCTGGGTGACGTCACCACTGCCAGCATGGAACTGAAGGACAACAAAGGTGTAAGTGACCACTGTTCCAAACATCTGCCAAACAAAAGCGAAAGAATAAAAGAAATTATGCTCATACGCATGTTCAGTTGCAACATTTCATTGATTGATTAATTTGTTGTTTTTTTCGTCGTCCAGAATATTCAAACTCACATTGAGAGTGTCACCAATTGCCTGGGAGGGCTGCATTTAGACCTATGATTAAGCACTCATGGCTTTTTAGCAGTGAGGGTTCCTCTTTTGCGTGGCCCACATTTGCTGCGACAAACACAGGACACTCCGTTTTTAAGGTCATATCGAAAGAACCGTGATTCTCACTTCTAAAATACCAAGCTCTCGGCGAAGGAGGCAAATTCACTACACCTATTTTCACGTCTTAGGTTTGAAGCGGGCCGGAGTGCCGGCCGGGGCTCTGAACGGCATTGACCTCCAATCACGGAGGTGAGAGCAGTCACCGCGACTGGTTTATAGACGATTATATACATGTACAATGCCTGCACCTGTAAATGACAGCAGTTTCCAGTTGTACTCACAATTGTATAATTTTGTCCTAAATGCTGACACAAATCATTCAGGAATATAGTCTATATTTGATATACCATCACAATTCATGCGAAAGGTCAACTATTATTGATTACCCCAATTTCACAAAATTACCTAACGTACAGCCATTATGTAATGAACCGTTAATGGAACTTGAATTTCAATGTATAAAAAGGTGGAGATAACGAACAGTGATCCGTCTCAAAACTCCTTTGAAATACGAGTACCAGGTATGCAAACACGAACACCTAGACACCACAGGGGTGAGATCAGATGTCTGAAAGAGATTAGCTGTTGATGGGTGGTATCCACCGTGAGCCCACTATTGTGATCGGATAGACGGAGTTATCTATTGTCAACATCAGTTTGTAATGAAGGTCCTATTAAATGGTGTGAAAAATGTAAACCAACAGATTGTATTATGTAAATCAGGTCACTGAACGACCACAGGATTTTCGAAATATTATATTTAAACTAGAGAAGAAACTCCTGTGATAGCAAATTATATGTCATTATCATATCTGGATTTAGATATTTATGTAAAGGCAAATGTAAAGAACAGTGATCAATCTCGTAAGTCCCAAATATACACGTACCCCTGGACACACCAGAGATGGGATAAGCATCCCATGTTGACCGGTCACACCCGCCGTCAGCCCATAGTCTTGATCAGGCAAACGGAGTAATCCGCAGTCAATTCAGTGTATGAAAGCGATTTAACAGTTACACAGAATATATTTTCATGTATTGAATCTTCTGAACGACGTATATACAGGTGCTAATTTATTATCGCTACTTAGATTTGGAAAGCTGATCATTAGGAAGCTGAATTCATCTTGTTTGTCATTGAATTGAATTACATGATTCATAAAATGTTAACAGTAAATATCAATGTCTATAATTTTATTGAATAATGCTGAACTTTCTCAGACTAGAAGGATGGAACATAATGTTCACCTGACATACCTTATGAATGTAATACATGTAACTGATTTCTTCTTCATCGGACTAAAGATAAGCTAAACTTCCAAAATCGATACTAGGCCTATTGGTTTATATTGATTTTCCTATTTATCGACAATACTTCAAACATTGAAAGTTTACCATGAGAAATGTTGATCCGTCTATGGTGAAGAGACCAAAAACGTTGATTCCTATCGTCTGACTGGAAAGTTGGGCTATGAATATCTGTAGCTGCAAAGCAAAAGTAAATCCAAAAACGTGAATAGTAATTGTCGAAACATCTTCAAAGACTGAAATTGTTTATTGCAATTGATGATGCAGAGTGTTTAAAGTCATCATTTCGCAAAGGATACTTACTCGAAAATTCTGCGGTCGCTATAATGATCTTGTTTGCGATTACAAATTATCGCTAAGTCATATGTTGACTGATTTGTTTCATACCCTTTGTTAGACTGTCATTTTCATACTAGATTTGACTACGGGTAATCCCGTTTACTTTATTTCGA
>CAJDSM010022814.1:32603-44502 GCA_903981925.1 Ostrea lurida
TTAACACATTGTTTATTTTGCCAATTTATATATTATTCTTAAACTTAGTGTTGGGATTTTTGAAGACATATTTACAAAACCTTATTTCCGTAAATTGTTACCGAAAATAAAAGCGGTAGAAAACACCATTGTAGAACCACTAAGGTATACCTAATCATGTTTTCAAATTGTTCCAATGTCTTTTGTATGCTGTAATTTTCTAATTTCTAACAATGAGCATCAAAGTCAAAACTGGGTTATTTCTCATAGATAAATCATATACGGTACCAATTTTGATGCACCAGATGCGCATTTCGACAAATTATGTCTCTTCAGTGATGCTCAAACCGAAATGTTGGAAATCCGAAACATGAAAGTAAAACTTTATAAAAGTGAACAATGCTGTGCCAAAGACTGGGGCCAAATACTTCGAAGGATCAGAGCTATGCCTGCGGGAGATAATCCTTAATTTTTATATACATTTTATATACATTTCTAATTTTACTATTGCAATTAAATACATATCCGTATTTCAAGCTAGTAACATAGTACATAGCAACTGGGCTGTAGAGATATAATATGAGATTTACCTCGTAGTGTGCATCCAATGGCAAGGTTTGACGGCTTAAGCCAAAAAGACATCTAAGACCACTGTGTGCCTGAAATTTACCAAACACAGAATATAGACGAAAGAAACAGATCTTGTTAACTATTTTTCAAAGAAATATTTCATATTTTGCATATTTACTACAATGAGAGAATTATCTGGTGGTCATGGAAATTGTTTTATACTGCAGCGAATTCTTCAATGGAAATAATCGAATCCAATGATATCAAAGCAATGATTAAATCCTCTTCAAGTTTACTCGCGTACTGACAACTGTTGAAAATCTTAAAGATAAACATAACGAACAGTGATCAATCCCGTAAGTCCCAAACAGAATTAAAAAAAAGAGTTGGGCAAACACGGACCCCTGGACACACCAGAGTTGGGATCAGGTGCCTAGGAGAAGTAAACATCATAGTGAAAATATACAGATCGTGTAAATTTACTTGTATACTGGCAACTGGTAAATATTTTAAGAACCTATTTGAATGCATACTGTTATGATAGAGTTTAGAAATAAATTTTATTCACCTGTGAATGGATTCTCGCTCCAATCCATGTCATCAGAATCATTCCAAGTAAAAATGTCAAAAATACGCTCACAAGAGAGACAATGTCAAAAATACCAAGATTGCTGTATACAATTCCGTATATTGTGAAACATAAGCTTGGAAGCAATATCAGGTATATAAAGAATACATGAAGCTGTATGATACTGTTAGCTGTTTGCAGTAATTCAGTTACTTCATAGTGATGGTGTCTGAGTCGTTGAAGTTTGAAGGCAGGCATATCATCATTTTCTTTTGCTAAGTCCATTTTCCTATTCAGCTCTTGAAACTCTTTAACGATTATTTGTGAGAGAACTATAGCAATGACCATTTCTGAGGCCATGATAAAGGAGCACCCCGATATAGTGACCAAATCTATGGCGGACACCAGATCGAGTATATGGCCATCATTATAAGTAAATGGAAGCAGACGACTGATGAAAAGCCCAGATTCCTCAAAAAATCGAACATATGTCAATACGATTACAATGACATCTTTAAATAAGTTTCCTAAAATCATCACGTAGAACGTTGTTGTCACAACACTTTTCATTTTTCTAATGTCTGCTGCAAATCCAAAATCTCTTTGAAACCTCGAGAAGTTTGACTGAATTTCAGGTATTTGTTTTGTGGTAACGACGGTTAAAACTGGAAACTTTATGATGGTGCTGATATACACAACTGCATATACTATACGCCCCATTAGTTCATCAGAAAAATTGCCATGGGTGACAAACCCCACTATTATTCTGGTGACATTGCCGATTATAAAGATCGCAAAAATCGTATTCAGAATCAACTTTCCCACTATCATACGAGATAATTTGAATGTACCTCCATCATACTCAATGAAAACTCCAAAGATTTTCAGTGTGAAAAGGGGGTAGTTTAAAATGTCTTTTATTGTTACAACGTCACTCTCAGAAGGTACCGGCGACATCTCCCGTACACGATTCATCGTGAATCCTAGACTGTTTTTAAGCGCAAGTTGTGGAGTACAGTAAATATATATGAAAAACATATTGTCAAAATCCTATGGGACATAGAGATTGGAAACTATTCCTCGTATGCATTAGATATCATGCGCGGGGAGTTACAGATGTATTTGCAACAACTAACTCTGGAAAAAATATACATTATTGAGAAAGTTCGTTTCATCACACAAATTGATAGTACCTCAACTGGTTGATATTTCCATAATTGCTCAAGTGCATATTTAATAGTTAACGCAAACTAATGACACCCAGGGGATTATTCAGTGTTGCGAGCAAAATTTTACTTTTTTCTGAATAAATGGAAAAATACTTTCTCAAGTGTTAAAAACTCTACATTCCCACTGATCAGAGTAGTATATATAGATCATATACGGTACCAATTTTGATGTACCAGATGCGCATTTCGACAAATGTCTCTTCGGTGATGCTCAAAACGAAATGTTGGAAATCCAAAACATGAAAGTAAATATAGAAATAAATGTAGAATATTGTTTTAAAGATATTTCATTAATTTCATGTTTGCATATTAATATTTCTTGATTATCAAAATACCGTATATGATCTATATTCTAATTGCTATCCGAATTCGTAATTACAGCGGGTGTAAAAAAAATAATAACGATGTTTATATTTGTTCATGCGTTGTCTATAAAAAGTAAATTGGTGATATCAAAGGCGGCTCGCATTTTAACCAATTAATTATGAACGAAGCTTGGGTTATCACCAATAAATAAGCAACGAAATAGAACACAAGAGAATCACGTCAGAAGTAAACTGGCAACTCTCGGTACACCACCACCGAGAATATAGGGGCAAGGCTTAATCAAATGTCGCTGATAAGACTGAGCCATGCGTTATTTTTAGTGTTCTATTTTCACACACACACAGAAATCCCCTAACAAAGAGGAAAAGGTACAGAATGGCACAATCACTTTATGAACAAACTGGAGAATGGAGTATATAATTAGTCTTCAATAAAATATTTGAACAGTCCACATAGGATGCTCCTCTTGAGATTTGGCGATTGATGAGAATAATTACTGTTCTCCTGTGTATTTGTAATGTCATGTAAATTTGTGAAATCCATGAGGAAAATGTTTTTGTTTTAAAGTCATGTGTCTTGGGTTTTCTGACAGGAATTCCAGTTTGACGTCTTGGGTTAGCAGCATCTTCTAGGTATTTTATTGAAGTTGAAGGCCGATCTACATTTTCATTCCAGTCAAGAGTGCCAAATTTATTTTCAGTTGATAGATGCTTTTTCCAAAGACAAATTCTTTTACCATGGTATTGCAAGAGAAATTTTTTAAAGGATTCAACATAATGAGTGTCTGCACAAAATCGGAATTCCTTTGCTTTCTCGTAGACAGTGAGGTTCTACAAACATTTAATCAAAATGGTTTGAGTTTCCTTTTCAGTAATCAAGTATTTGGAAGGTTCATATGAACTTATAATTAAATCTTCTCGAACTTGTCTGCATCTAGCATTTTCAAAACAAAAGGTGTGGTCTCCTTGATAGTGTTTGACTAAATTCAAAATGCTTTTTCTCAGTTTGGTGGTATTCCCTTGACAATTCTTCATGCACCAAAATACACGAGTTTTTATTGACCCTGCTTTATCAGATATAGCACTGGATGCCAAGTTTTCCCCATTTCTATTTTTTTGCGTTTTGTGATTGTTTTGGCTTGTTTTGTTAAACGTTTTGTCATATGCCATGTATCCAAACCATTTTCTGTGGGTTCCACTCCTCATTAACAAATTTTGATACAGAATTATTCCTGTCATGTACATTGATCACTTTTACAGAGTTTTACTTTCATGTTTCGGATTTCCAACATTTCGGTTTGAGCATCACTGAAGAGACATAATTTGTCGAAATGCGCATATGGTGCATTAAAATTGGTACCGTATATGATTTATATTGGACAGTCCTGGTCATCAAAGTACTTGTAAACTTTCTTAACCCCGATCAGCTCATGTTGTTGTGATGAGGAATCATCCATTTTCCAGTTTGGATGCTCAGTACTTTATGTGTTCTGTCTCCCAGGCACACAATATCAGAGAAACGGGCATTTTCCTCCAACAGTGCCTATCATCAGTCTCAATACCAATACCATCGTGTATTTCTTCCGCTGCTTCGACTGTGGCTGCAGTGGCTGCTATTTCTTCCAAGAGTGCCTCGTCAATAGATCGTTTTGCCTCTGCATCTACAACATTGCTGTATTCCTCCTGGAGAGTTTTAAGATATTTTTCTCCAAGTTCACCAAAATTTGCTGCAGCACAAAACTTTTACTATTGGCTCGGGAGTATTCCACATGAGAAGTATGCGTGCTGAAAACTTGCCATTGTTGAGATGTGGCAATGACACCCACATGAATTCGTGTGAGGTATTCTCACATGTACATTTCAAAGTTCCCTAACAAACATGCTGTAGCATATTGTCAAATGTGAAGGTAATTGGTTTCTTGCATTTGAACCAAATCAGTCAGGTTTTGAATTGACGATTCTGCACATACAAACATTTTTTCTTGTTGCACACTGCCTTGGTTGATGTACTGATATGATAGATGCTTCAGGTCTGTCCTCGTTATCTTTTTCTCCATTGTTTTCACGTGGCATACATGACGAAATGAAGTAATCCATGACTCTGTGAAGTAATTCAAATGATGACACTTTGTTATAATCCCCCCATGTATGATTTGATGGAGTCCATTTTGTTCTGCAAACGAACAGGGATGTTACTCCTCCTAGGCACTGAAATCCCACTCTTGGTTTGTCCGGGTCCGTGATTGCCCAACTCTTTTTTTGTATTATATTTAGGACTTACGAGATTGATCACTGTTCGTTATCTTTGCCTTTACATTACAAAGACGAAGATATAAATATGATCACACCGCCGTGAGCCCATAGTTTTGATCAGGTTAACGGAACAGTCCGTAGTCAAATCAGTGGTGTGAAAAACGGCTAACAATGTACTGAAAACATATCAACAGCATTGACTCAAATGATAGTTCATATTGGGAAACATAAATTGTTATACGACCATAGAATTTACGAAATGCTGCCTTAAACGATGGACTGTAACCCTGCAACAACAACTTGTCTGTAAGTAGCTTGCCTCGATTCAAAAACTGGATTATAACGCAGGACTAAAGCTCTTGCTATCGAATAAGTTGACGAGACAATACACACATATGCAGGTGATGATGGAATATTGCTACACACAACGGAAGTTGACATGGAGAAGTGAATGCGTCCCGTTGTCATTAAGTGAGTGTAGTAAGTTTGCCCGTTTAATTGTCATAGTTTGTTCAGTAATAAAATATCCAAGTACGAAGCAGACATGAAGACTCTGTGTATCCTTTATTTCTATTCGTGCGGATATATTGGATCGACAAATGAATGAGATATCATTGTTATTGATAGATAAAACATCGGTCAAATACTATTCTGAAATGTTGAATATAAGGGCCCAGCTAGAGATTCTTCTTTTCATGTAGAAGGTTTTGAATGAATTCTGCCTCATAAGAATATAAAACATAGGTCAGCTAATAGAGGAGCACAATTAGTTGCCATTGGAATTCAACAGACTGTTGGAAGACCTGATTCCGAAAACACAAAAGATATTGTACAATGAGGAACTCCAGCATTGCTTTAATTATATCAACTTCAGAGTTATTGTGTGTAGAATCGGAGTGGAGTTTAACAAAAATAATTTTTCAATGGTAAAGTCACTAAATAAATATATTTTCCTTTTTCCCATTTTTGTTTAAAGAAGCAACTGTCAATAATGTTACACGCCTTGTCTTTAATTTATCGTGCGGAATGGTAGTGTAAGTGTTGCAACAATCATATGTAATTTGATGTTGGTTGATAAGTTGAAAGGTTTCTGGATTTTCAAATATTCACGTAGAAAGTTCTTTAGAGTTTTTAGAACATACTTTGATTTACACCACTATCTGGCATATGTAGTTTCACAAGTAACTTCTGAAGTTTCTCCTTGACAGTAGACATGGGGTCAATTACATTTCCAATTGCGATCGATTTATAATTACAGATTACATTTGAAATCTCTGATTACAATTACAATTAAAATTACAAGCTATTTTTGAAAATGTAATTGATTACAATTACAATACTTGAAATGTAATCAATTACAATTACAGATTACTTTTTTTATATATACTTTTGCTGGCCATACGAGCTTTATTTTTGCTACATGCAAGGGTGCTATAATTGAAACATAACAACTTGGAACATCATTTTATATCATTATCTAAAGCACTAATCTACAATGTACTATGTGTATATTGTTAACAATTATGAACATTAATAGATAAAAGAGTTAATTTGTTTCAAATGTCCAACTGAGGGCGAAACTTTCGAGTTCCACTTGATGTGTTATAGTTGATGAGTTATTATAATTATTAATTTAAAATATGATTACACTATCGGAAATGAAATGATTCAATGATAAGTTTAGCACAATGTAAATTCCGGTTTATAAACCAACTTTATTTAGATTATTTATATTAATAATGAATAATAGCTTTACATTTGAACATTGAGCCAAAAGAGGGAAGGGGTGTGTAGATCTGCGTGTCATCTACTGGTAAGGATTACCACCAATTATACCAAACACTATGACCACAGAAACCTACATACAGCTCTGGGACACTCCTGTGTATAGCTCTCTTGGTCAATTAGAATTTAACATTGACCATAGATAAGCTCCACCCATCAACAGTGATCCTTGTCATGAAGAAACAGTTTATTTGGGTCTATAACATAATTATCCAGTAGTATCAGGTGTATGTTTGATTATATAAGCCAAGGAAGATGTGGTTAACTTTCTTGCAGAATAAGAAGTTTGAATATATTATGTTTAAATTTGACTTGGATATCATGTCCACATTTCTAGTGTGGTCCCTCAGAAGCAATAACCATAGAAGTTTACAAAAGTAACTATTGTTTTTTTTTAAAACTAATTCCCAATTGCTCATCATAACAACTTTAAAAGCAATTTCTCAGGTTGAATATACTCTTAAAGAGCATTTTCTCACATGCTGCCTACATTGATACCATTGTTTATAACAATATGGACATTCTGGTATTTCTTTGATTAAACAAACCAAAGAGGAAAAATGAAACTCAGCAAATTTCGCTTTAGTTTTCACAATAAATACTGTGTCATCCCACATTTAAAAGATTCTTACTTTATATTTGTAAAATAAAATAATTAAATAAATAATAATATATAATACAGGAATGAAAATAAGTAAAAGGACTGATAAATATAATATATATAAGAGAATAATTACTAATAAAAAAAATGTTTTGAGGAAAATTGTTGATTAATAAAAATGTCATGAAAACATATATCAAACGAATCGGAGTAAATCAAAAAGTAATCTAATGTAATCATATGATTACAGGTAAAAATTAATGTAATCGATTACAATTAAATTACATGTAATCTAAAAAATGCACGATTACAGATTACATTTAATTACTTGAAAAATTGTAATCAATTACATGCTGATTACGATTACAGATTACGAGTATCCCCATCTCGTTGCTCTGACAGCTAGTCACATATTCTGTGACGAGTAAGTACGGGTCCTAATGAGATGGTTAACATTTACTTAGGACTCCTAGCTTAACTATTATCTCTTTAGTTATGTAAGGGGTGTAGTGTATTAGAAGTTTTCTTGGGAATCCAGGTATCAGGTACAGGTAGTCATATTCTTCCGTCCCATTGAACTGGGATATTAAATGTGTTATAAAAAGACTGAAACAAGTGATTTGTCAAGAAATTTCGAGCATTTGAGAAGGAAGTAGGAGATGTAAGTCACGATTACCAAATGTGGAGTTAGTATATCAAGTTTTACTATACCTGTGAATTCCCCTTCTTATTTTAGAGGTTCGTGTCCGGTCTTTTTGTTTTAGTATTGTTGTTTTGTTGTTTTTTTTTGATTTTTTGGAGAAACACAATCAAAAACAAATACATTTCTAATTGGTATTCAGATTTCCTGTGCAGTTATCTAAATAGCTTGATTGATATAAGTATCGCTGACACTTTAATTTGAGAAAACTGAAATGAAAACAGGACTGTGGAATGTTGTATCAGACAAAAGTGTCTGTGTGCTGTATAAAATTCATAAGGTCACACTTTGTGATTTCCGCTTTCTTGAAAAGAAGGGAAAATGGCGACAGCAGAAACTAAACAAGAAGATTACTTAGTTAACAGAGGAGCAACGGTCAGCATGAAGTTGTTTTTTTTAGTAATTAAGAATAATAATGTTTGTTTCTGAAAAGTAAAACAATTCCTTCCCCACTATAGATACAAAAAGGCGAAGTTATCAATGTGTGTCAGATTCAAACGATACAATATAGTCTTTCCAAAAAACATATACAAAATACTAGAGTTGTAGGCAACACGGACTCCGAAAAATGTTGATAGGTAGGATTCAGGTGCAGTTGACGGAAGTTAACGCATGCCTCTGCTGTACCGGTCACACTCCGCGTGAGCCCTAGTCGCAAAAAATAAAGAGTAAAACGATAACCCGAGTACAAAGCTAGTAGGAATTTGACGTTCTCTACAAAGGGTATCGAAACAAATCGTCAACATATGGACTTAGTTGTAATAATTTTGTAGATTCGCAAACAAGTTCCATGATAGCGACCGTGGGAATTTGCGAATGATGACTTTGTACACATAACGAGATTCGTTAATAACCCCTGCAGCCGATTTCAACTTTTTTTTAGTAGTGGCCTCGCTTTAAAATAGTCACTCTCATACGGCTAGATGTCTGCGTATCGAATCAACTGGGAGATATACTATACACCATAAGCAGATGTTAGTTGGTATATTACCTACATAGAAATAAGGGAAAGTTGACGATTGCACAAATAGCTTTTTACGTCATTTCACGCTTATCATATAACTGCAGGTTGTCAGTCTGCACCATTAGGTTCAATAATAATAATCCAAATTATGGAAGAGAGATGTCGAGTTCCGTTGGTGTCCTTGATATATCGATTGTTCGGCGATTTATCAAAGTCATATGTGTTGAAAATTATCATCTATAAAGATAATTGCCTTCCTTTGTCGAAGGATCCGTGTTGCCCAACCTCATTTTGTATGTGTTTTTGAGGACTATGATTACGGCTTTAATACTTTGTTACTTCGCCATTTTGATTATTGATGTGATTTCTTTCTTTGGATTATTTTGGGAGGGGGGTTGTTTGTTTGTTGGTTTGTGTTTTTTTTTTTTTTTTTATTGTTTGTTTTTTTTTTTTTTTTTTTTTTTTTATGTTTTGTTTGTTGTTTTTTTTGTTTTGTGAGTTTTTGGTTTCGTTTTTGCTTATTTTATCTGTGGTCTCCTGGTTACCTATCATACTTTTTCGATTTATAGTGAAATCGACATTTGACCCATAGAAATGTTTTTAAAATAAGTGTTATCCCTTGAAAGACAACTGTAAATATCTCTCGACATCTTACTTGTCATCTTCGCAAGCCAAGTGGTCCGATTCGCTTACTGTCATCTCCCTTTGGCAGATTTAGTCGCGACTGAAATTGCCCTTAACGGACAATGCGATTTATTGCTCTTGACGGAAACACTCGAGTGAACAATGTACATACTTTGTGCACGACTTATATGACCTTTATCTTTCAGGCGTAAATCAGCGTATTAAAAATTGCCTTTCTGATACTTTAACGATTGAAGGACCAGACTTCACTCAAACCGAACAGGTATGAATGGTGCAATTTATTGGATGCTTTGGAAGATCAAAAGCACGGCTTAGAAACTCCAATTAATTGCAGGGGGAGATGATCAGAGCCGGAATCTGGACACTTGGCTTGCGAAGATGCTTACTTGTATGTATTTTCGTAATATTTGATGTGGAATGCTTATTATAAATAAAATACCTGAAAGAAGTTGTGATAACACAGGAAACTTTCTTTGCCTAGGCGTTTAAAGAATCGGCAAATTCTTATGTTGCGGTCAGCCAGGTTCGATTGTTGGTGGCCAGGTAGCCCGGTTGGTAGAATCCCGGTCTGTCTGGAGATTCAGGTGGCTCAGGACGGAACCCCGGTCTGGTCCGTTGCATTTTCTCCCTTCCTGTTATATTTGGTGCCGTTGATTGATTTATTATATGTTGTTTTACGTCCCACTAGAGGATATTTCACTCATATGGAGACGTCACCATTGTCAGAGAGGGCTGGAAAATTTATGCCTATGCTCGGCACTCGTGGCCTTTGAGCAGGGAGGGATCTTTATCGTGCCACAACTGCTGAGAAAGGGTACCTCGCCTTTTGCGGTCTCATCCGAAGGACTGCCCCATTTAGTCGCCTCTTACAACAAGTAAGGGGTACTAGAAACCTATTCTAACACGCACCCCCCCCCTCCTACGGAATTGCAGGTGAAGGTCCTGTCAGGAGCAATAAGAACCTGTGTTGTACGTCTTCAAGGACGACGACAGTTAAAGGAGGGAGAGGAGTAGTGACATGCCGGTGAGAACACCTAACTGGAGATTCAAGGGGCTCCTGGTCTGGTCCGTTGCATTTTCACCCTTCCCATTACACTTAGGTTGTTTAGCAATCAAACAGGGAATTATAAATCAACATTACATTCCTCACAAAGGTCAAAAGCAAAGTAAATATCACCGCAAATCACCTCTGAATTAGAACGCATGGGCCGATATAGCATTGCGTTGAGTGACGACACAATTAAATGCGACAATTGAATTTGTTTAATATAAATCATATACGGTACCAATTTTGATGCACCACATGCGCATTTCGACAAATTATGTCTCTTCAGTGATGCTCAAACCGAAATGTTGGAAATCCGAAACATGAAAGTAAAACTTTATAAAAGTGAACAATGTAATACGAGAGCTTTCATTGGCCGATTGCAGCCCACCCACTATATTTCGCTGATTTGAATTGTATAATGATTAAACCGAATTTCGACAATCTCCTCTGTAAAAACGCCGTTAAATCACCGCACATGCACATATTTATGAAGCTGTGCGAGATATCGTACAATATTTCACTGATTTGAACCAGAATTATTTCATTTTAAAATAACTCACTCTGCCATTTCTATTTAGAATCACGAATCAAGCTACAACGCACGTGTCCCGTTCAGAGGCAAGATACCATAGGTTTATCACTACGAACATTACCGTGCCTTGAATTTAAAAAAAAAACAAAAATACCAAATACCTTAGTAGCAATTCTTTGTTATACGGTCTTTCAGACCTAACTTTAAACAGTTGCACCCAACATAAAGGTAATAATTATGTACGGTATTTGTGTTGTTGGTTTTACCCTTGGTGCGTGCGGGACTATTGATAGACGCCTGACATGAGTGCAAAATGTTGAGTACTCCCGTAAAAGGAAATTTGGGCGGAGTTAAAATGTATGGAAAAATGAGAGTTTCTAATGTATTTCGTAATTGTACTTCCAACAGATTCAACAGTGTCATTACCCAACGCAATACTATATCGGCGCAAGTGTTCTAATTCAGGGGTGATTTACGGTAAACCTTGTTTGATAGATAATGAACGGAAACTGAATTGTTCAAAATTTTAAATACATGGGACAAAAGTTTGCAAAACAATATTTGTCCGGACTCTCTAAGTTAAGTTTAACTTGCATATTCACAATAAATATATATTCTAAATTTCAATTCAAAAGTCCATATATGACTGATATATTTTACTCCATAACTTGGTCAGTTATTCTAATGTGTCTCAATAAT
>CAJDSM010022822.1:7536-18995 GCA_903981925.1 Ostrea lurida
CGGAATGTGGAGAATGACATTTTGAAAAAGAAAACATTCGAATTTCTAGATTTAAACCTACGATCTATAGATCAGCAGCTGACAACCTTCTAAGCTAACCTGCTAGGCAATTTGATAAAGAATATACAAGTATGGCTGATATTTATAATTTCATTTATGTTTCAACAGGAAGTCAGAAAAAGTGGTATTCTGCCTTAATTTCTGTAACTGGTCCATTACCAAACAAAGACAATGATAGTTAATTTATCACATTTAATTTCTGTAATTGGTCCATTACCAAGTGAAAACAATGATAGGCCATATTCCACATTTAAGAGTTGTGTAAGCTGTCTGGGTCATTCATCATTAGCAGGTGCTGCGGTTATATTCCTCATCAGCAGGTGCTTCAGTTATGGACTTTCTGTGTTGTTGTCTAAATTATGATAAATGTGCAGTGTTTACTGATAGTGCAGTCCCAAGTGCATTCTTGTTATACATTAATGTTTGTTTATTGGGATTGATAAAAATAATGTCATTAGATCGTCATTTAATCAGTTTTTGGTGATTTCGTAACAAATTTTCAAACTGTGTTTACAGTGTACAGACTTGTATTTGATATGTCTCTCTAATTTGATTTTATTCCCAGACTTTCCCGTTCTTTGGTGTCATGCCTGTAATTATGGACGAGGATGGAAAAGAAATCACAGAACCGAATAAAGAGGGTTACCTGGTCAGTGCAACAAAACTGATAGAGCTAATTATAATCAATTAACAGCTGATAAAATCAATAGGAATCAACATATGATATGCATAGTCAAATGGACATTGTTTGATTGTGTAATATAAAATTAAATGATAAGAAATAAATCTTATATTTTTTTCGGGTGATATACAGGTTATCACCGAGATTTTAGACGGTAAAACTTTTCTTCAATGCACTTTGCACATTGATGAGTTTTACCGTCTAAAATTCGATGATACCTGCATCATCCGAAAAAATATGATTCATTTCTTATTTCACTATCATTCACAGACATTGTAAAATTAAAGGTGATCCTTTTTAATTGGGGTGGGGGGGGGGATATGTATATTTTCTAAACCCCCTTTTTAGGTCACCTGAATAAACCAGCTGACCTATTGCAATTTGGTTTTTCGTCGTCGTCGTCCGTTAACAATTGAACATTTTTAACTTCTTCTTGTAAACTACTAGTCCAATCTTTTCAAATTTGGTATGAAGCATCTTGGGACAAGGGGCACATAAATTGGAAATTTCGGGTCTTCTGCCCCCTGGGCCTGGGCGGTGGGGCAAAAACTGCCCAAAAGTGACCAATTTTCAAAAATCTTCTTCTTTACAAACTGCACATGCCTGAGAGAAACCAAATGCATAGTGATGTAGAGCAGGAAGGCCTCACCAAAATTGTAAATTTGGTGATTCCCGGGGTAGGGGTTCTGACCCCAGGGCGGGGCCCAAAACTTGGTATATTAGTGTATATGTGTAAACTTTGAAAAACATCTTCTTTAATGCTATTAATAGTAAATTAAAACTAAATGGATATTTGGAATGAGCGGGAGTTTTCTATTTATAATTGTAAAATTTCGTGACCTAGGGTTAGGGGTTTTGGTATTAGGGTGGGGCCAAAATGGTCATTGATGAATGTGTTAAAATTGAGCTTTTTTAACTTCTTTATGATAACCACCAGTCATTCTTTTCAAATTTGGTATGAAGCCATATTGGGACAAGGGGCACCATGAATTGTAAATTTCAGGTCTTTGCCCCCCCTGGGGCCTGGGGGTGGCAAAAACTTGCCCAAAAGTGACCAATTTTCAAAATCTTCTTCTTTGCAACCACACATGTCTGAGAGAAACAATGAACTAGTGATGTAGACAGGAAGGCCTCTACCAAAATTGTAAATTTGGTGATCCCCGGGGTAGGGTTTCTGACCCAGGGCGGGCCAAATCTGGTACATAATGTTTTTATATAAAACATTTGAAAGCATCTTTTTCAATGCTATTATATTAATTGAAACTAAATGGATATTTTGAATGAATAGGGAACCTTTATCAAAATTGTAAATTTCATGAGCCCTAGGGGTAGGGGTTTTAGCTATTAGGGTGGGGCCAAAATGGTCATTGATGAAATGTGTTACACATTGAACATTTTTAACTTCTTCTTGATAACCACCAGTCTAATTCTTTTCAAATTTGGCTTGAAGCATCTTTGGGACAAGGGGCACATAAATTGTAAATTTCAGGTCCTCTTGCACCCCTGGGGCCTTGGGGGTGGGGCAAAAACTGCCCAAAAATGACCAATTTTCAAAAATCCTCTTTCTTTACAACCGCACATGGGTTGAGAGAAACCAAATGCATAGTGATGTAGAGCAGGAAGGCCTTACCAAATTTGTAAATTTGGTGATCCCCGGGGGTAGGGGTTCTGACCCGAGGGGGGGGGCAATCTTGGTACATAGTGTTATATGTAAAACATTTGAAAAGCTTTTTTTCAATGCTATTGATATTAATGTGAAAGTAAATGAATATTTGAATGAGAAGGGAAGCCTTTTATCATAATTATACCCTCCCCCTGCAACAATTGGGGGGGGGGGGGGACTGGGGTTACTGGAATCAGATTGCTGTCCATTCGTCTGTAGGCAACAATGTTCCCAGACTTTTAGTGTAGCGCTTTCACCTAGAGTCACCATATCACTGCATATGGTCAACCCATTGGACAAAAGGTGTTTCCTATTGCAATTTGGGGTCAAAAGGGCAAAGGTCAAGTGCACTGGACATCCAAAGTAGCAATATGGTTTCCGGGTTCCAGGCATATCCTATTCTACCAGAGTTCACTATTAATACATACATATATACATACTCATGAGACGAAATGGTCTCTTTATGAATTTTAAGCAAAAGGTCTCAAAGGTCAAGCTCACTGGACATAAAGTAGCAATATGGTTTCATTAAAAATTCTTGAACAATCGTGTGAGATTGACATTGATAATGTATATGAAATAGGAATCATATGCACTGCATATATTGAAAGATATTAACATGTGATAAGAAGTACTCTGGTATTGAGACTTAAGAAATGCCAAATATGAGACTCCCTGTGTGGGCTATATACTCAAGGTGACCGTTAAGGCCTGTGGGCCTCTTGTTTTTTTTTTGTAACCAGGTGTTTAAAAAGCCATGGCCGGTAATAATGGAGAACCGTGTATGGGAACCATGAGAGATTCGAGACGACGTACTTCAAAAAATTCCCGGGATACTATTGTACAGGGACGGTGAGTTGTGACTGTAATCGGTAAAATAAAACTTCCATGGATGCTATTGTACAGGGCGGGTGAGTTTGTACTGTAATTCGTAAAAATTCCCAGGATGACAACTGTACATTTGTCATATAATCTGCACGTAAATAAGTTGCGGACCATGCCATCTTAGTTGGTAAACAGTCATGTTCAACAAACACATACCAAATACTCTTGCTTAGTGTTTTCTTAACAATGTTTCAAAATCCTTGCTTTCAAGGACATTTCCATAGTTTACTATTGACCAGGTTGATTGACACTATATTACTAGTTGACCGGTCTGATTGAACAACGTTACTATTGACCAATCTGATTTGACACTAACGTTACTAATTGACCAGTCTGATTGTAACACTACGTACTATTACAGTCTGATTTGACACTACGTTACTTGATTTCGATACTACGTTATATTGACCAGTCTGATTTGACACTACGTCTACTTGACCGGTCTGATTGACACTACGTTACTATTGACCAGTCTGATTTAAACACATACAGTTACGACTGACCAGTCTGATTTGGACACTATCTTTACATTGACCGGTCTTGATTTGACACTACGTTACTATTGACCAGTCTGATTTGACACTACTTACTATGACCAGTCTGATTTGACACTACGTACATTCGACCAGCTTGATTTGACACTACCGTTACATTTGACCAGTTCTGATTGACACTAACGTTACTTACTGACCAGTCTGATATTGACACTAGTTACTGATTTGACACTACTTACTATTGACCGGTCTGATTCTTGACACTACGTTACATTGACCAGTGTCTGATTTGGACACTACGTTACTATTGACCGTCTCGATTTGACACTACGACCACACACTTGCGCCCCACATCACATTGACCAGTCTGATTTAACACTACGTTACTATTGGATCCGGTCTGATTTGACACTACGTTCATATGACCAGTCATTGATATTGACACTGGACGTTACTATTGACCCAGTTCTGATTGACACAACGTTCTATTGACACAGATCTGATTGACACTACGTTACTGATTTTGATACTACGTTATTATTTGACCAGTCTGATTTGAACACTACCGTTTACTATTGACCGCTTGATTTGACACTACAGTTACTGATTTGACACTACGCTATACTATTTGACCGGGTCTGATTTTGACACTACGTTACTATTGGACCAGTCTGATTTGACACTACGTATACTATTGACCAAGTCTGATTTGACACTACGTTATATTGACCGGTCTTGATTGACACTACGTTACTGATTTAACATTACTTTGACTGTTGACCAGCTGATCTTAAACACACCGTTACATGGACCCAGCTGATTTGACACTTACGTTGACTAAATTGTTCCAGTCGTGATTTAACACTACGTTACTATGCCAGGTCTGGATTTGACCACCGTTACTAGTTGACCAACTCTTGATTTGACACTACTGTTACGATTTGATACTACGTTATATTGACCATCATGACTTTGTACACTACGTTACTATTGCACCGGTTCTGATTTGACACTACGTTACTGATTGACACTCGTACTATCTGGGGATCCGGTCTGTTTGACCTACGTTACTTTGACCAGTCTGATTTTGACAATACGTCACTATTTACCAGTCTGATTTACACTACGTTACATTGACCGGGTCTGAATTTGGACACTACTGTTACTGATTTAACATTACTTTACTCGTTGACCAGTCTGATTTTAACACTACGTTACTATTTGAACCGTTGATTTGCACTAACGTTACTATTGACTCAATCTGATTTGACAACTACGTTTACGATTAACATTACTTTGCTATTGGACACAGTACTATTTAACACTACGTTATATTTGACCAGTGCTGAATTACACTACGGTTTTATTGAACCAGTCTTTGATTTGACACTACTTTACTATTGACCAGTTCTGATTTGAACTACTTTACTAGTTAGACCGTCTGGATTTGACACTACATTTACTGTTGACCAATCTTGATTTACACTACTTACTATGACCAGTCTGATTTGACACTACGTTACTATTGACCAGTCTGATTTTAACCTACAGGCGGAAAGAAGGACAGTGATGGCTACATCTGGGTGACCGGGCGGATAGACGACATGGTCAATGTTTCGGGGCACCTGTTGAGTACGGCTGAGATTGAGTCCTCCCTCGTGGAGCACCCCAAGGTCGCAGAGGCGGCGGTCGTGTCTCACCCTCACAAAATCAAGGGGGAGTGTACCTACTGCTTCGTCACTCTCAAGGAGGTCGGTGTTTATTGGGTAGAAATTCCCCCTCTGTTAGCTGATCAGTGGTGACTTCACGCACAATAAGGTCAAAACAAAAAAATATGTGTGTTTACTGTCATCCCACAAACCCTATTTTTTCACCCCAACCCTAACAATTTTTCTTGGAAAATTTTGTATTTTTCTGAGAATTTTGTCTCTCTCCAGAGCCTAATTGTCTATTACCCCTCTTTTGCACAAGATAACAACATCCAAAGCAGTTGACAGGCTGTTTAAAAACTGTAAACATACAATAATTACACAAATGATAATACATACATGTATACACAAATATCAAACATATTAAATAGCAACCCCCCCCCCCAATAATCTGAACTATGGACCCTATCTTTTTCGAGCAGGTGACAGTAAATACACATATTATTTTTCTGGGCCTAACTCCCCATTTACCTTGTCTTTTATGACTTCACTCACAATAAATCCCCGTCTATCATGACTTTTATAGCTTACAAAAGACCAAGACATAAGTGAGTTTATCCGGCATTGTGTTTATGTCTGTCAATGCTAGCTGCAGAGACGTAGTGAATATAGAACTAAATATAGACCGGAGAGCTACAGATCCAGCCATGCTAAAAACTTGCCATTTTTATGTAGCAACTTTTTCTGTGCAGTATTTGGGTGTTAGATGTTTAGGTCCATATTTTGCAGCATTACCCAAAGATTTTAATTTCAAAGAATATTTAGCATATTTTCACAGTAAACTAGTGTCCAGACATAACCTTTCATCATTTATCAAAGATAACTTTCAGCGTCAATAAATTTGCCGTGCTATCTGATTTAGTTCAGTGTAATACATTTTATCAAATAAAATATTAATTTAACTAAATGCAAACTTCATTCTCATTTTGTGTCTTTTTGATTTCTAGGGTGAAACATTCACTGGCGATTTGAGCAGCGAACTCAAAATGAAAGGTTAGTTATCAATGCAGACTGAGAAGTAATTGTGAATGGATTCTTAGTCGGGTACCATAGCGTAAGCTATGGCCCGGCTATAGGGATAACCTATCTGCGCAGAGTAATCCGGAAATGACTCCAACAAGCACCAAAATAAGCTTACGCTCTTCATAATCAATCCATCGTAGGTTGTTTTTGAATGCAAAATCCATAACTCTTTAAAATTTCAAATTCGAAACATTTGAAAGTGAAGGGATTTTGTGGTAGTCAGTGTTGCAGACAGTATAAGAGAAAACGTGTACTGACTCACTAGTGAGTTAGCTTTTCTGGCAATGTTGTAGAGTTTCTATCTTGATCATGTAAGTTGAGCAACGGCGAGAATGGTCAGCATTTGAATTGGTGACCGCTACACGTTACAATTTATCATTTAAATTTAAAAAAAAAAATTGTATCAAAAGCATTATCAGTTGACTCTGAAGGCAATATTTTGTATGGAAAAGCACAAAAAAAGATTTGAACAAACCTCTCTTTGGGTTATAATGTAAAGTTTTGTTTTCTTCAATACAGTACCCGGCAATCAGTACATTCAGTATGTATTGCTATACATGTATTTCATATGTTAAAAATATATTTCATATGTTTAAAGTAAAATTCACACATTTTTTTATACACCATTTCTTGTTTGCAGTGAGAAAAAAGATTGGTCCATTTGCAATGCCAGATTTTGTTCAAAATGCACCTGGTCTGCCGAAAACAAGGTCAGGAAAAATCATGAGACGAATTCTGCGAAAGATTGCCGTCGGAGATCGTAATGTTGGTGACATCACAACCTTGGCTGACGAGACCGTGATCGACACTTTGTTCAGTTTACGTCCTGAAGATGCCTAACCGGAATGGGAATCATTAAAATTCAGGGACCATCTCCAAATTCAATTCTTCACAATAAAACAACTGTGATGAACATGCACCTCTAAATACGAACATGGAACCAATTTAAAGTACCTTAATCATGAATTTAATTCGTTCACGCTGTTGTTATGTAATATTTCACTGTACTCGGTTATATGCCTGTAGTTATTTGATTAACTTTAGGGTGTAGTTGTAATTCCTGTGTAGTGTTTGGTATCATGTCTTTAACTCTTAGTGCTGAAATATGAGCATTTCCTGTCTCGCTGCTGTGTAACATGTGACAGCATGACATTACAATTCAAACATCAAGAGACTGTTTTATATGTTGTGTGGCATTCACATTTATGATCCATAAAGTAGATAATAGGTTGATTATAGAAATTATATAAAAAGTTCGAAAAAATATATAACAAAGTAGATACAAGATCACATACAGAAATTATATAAAACCCTGAAATGATCAACAACACAAACAATTAGATTGTCAGATTTTGAGACGACCGGCACCTTCTTGCAAAGAAAGTTAGTGCTAAACCTTTATCAGAGCTACAATATATTTACACTGTACGTTATGTATGTTTTGTTTTTTTGCTAATTGGTATTTATAGTAATAGGACCCCTCTCATTTGTTCAGTGAGCTGATCCACGTAGACAACAAGCAGATCATTCCCTATATGACAGTATTTATGTGTCTTAAGTACATCCATGTTCAAACATTTTTCAGGCTGTATTTGATATTTTCGATTTGTCGGATGCAATATGGTTGTTATGTGCTGTGTAAGTTTACATTTGGTGCAATTTGAATTACAATTACTTTGATTGCAATTTACTTATTTTTATACAAAAACATCAGATTGTTTATAAACTCTTTATACATGTTGGGTAATTAGTAGATCCTTTATATAGCCGTATCAACCAGGTGTCAAACAAGTGTGTCATTTAGAGATAGATCATGTAAACACTATTAAACAGGATGTTGTCATGAACAAATAATATTATATAATTATATAAACCATGGAACAATGTTTTCTCGTCTTTGTTTATTCTTTGCTGTGCACATAAAATTACGACCACAGCAGTTTAGCACTCACCCTTCGCACCTGAGCTGTGATCAGGGTTCAGCCCGAGTTATTGACGGTGGTTGCAATGGGGGGGGGGGGGGGGGGGGGGGGGGGTGTGTGTAATTTTTCTCCAAACCATGATATGAACCTATGAAAATGGAATCTTCAGCTTCTTTTGAGATATCCTTTGTATTTACCATCTGAATGAAGAAAAGTAAATTTTAAGATTCACAAGCAACAAAAGAAAACAAGAGGCCCATGGGCCCATGCTCACCTGGTTCAGCAGTAGCGATTTTTTAAAAGAATTATTCCTGTGAAAATTTTCACCCCATATTGTTGCCAAAAGGATCATAACATAGCTGAAAATGAATATTCATATAGCACTTTGATCCCCTTTTGTTTTTGTGGCCCTCCCCCAAAGGGGACATGATCTAAACGAATTTGGATCTATTCCATATTGGGAAGCTTTTAGGCAAGTATTGTTTTCCTGGTCCAATGGTTCTTGAGAAGATTTTTACATGTGAAACTTTGATCCCCTATTGTGGCCCCATTGAACCCCCGGGATCATGGTACCACATCACTCACCTGAGTGATCTTGGCCCTGCCGTTGTTCAGCAGTTGGTTTTGATTAAAGAATTTTTTTTTCAATCATTATCCCCATTGAAAATCTCTTAATCCCATATTGTCACCCCAACCTAGCCCTAAAGGATCACGACATACATGTTAAATGAATTCACGTAGCACAGATATGCCTATACAAACCAATATATCTAAGATGACATTACTGTTCTAGTTAAGAACAATGATCAAACATAGTATGACAGAAGTGAAAGTATCTGGCATAAGCTTAGTGGTTCTCGATATTTTTAAAGGACACCACCCTATTTCGACATTTTAGTAACTATCTCCTCTTTAAAGGACCATGGCCCTTCATTTGTAAAACTTGAATCCCTTTTACCCAAAGATAATTTGTACCAAGTTTGGATGAAATTGGCCAATTGGTTCTGGAGAAGTCGAAAATATGAAACTGACAATGGGTGGTAAGAAATTCAGCTCAGTAATGGTGGTACGGTTTTAATCGTATCTGTCAGGTCTCTGCAGCGGATCTGTTGGCGTTTAAATATTCTGGATACTTTGTAGGCGGAATGGACCTTCCATGACCATCAATCGTTTGCCTCGCCCTAGCTGCCGCAAACCTACCTCTGATGTAGCGTCGTATCAGCCGCACACCTATCTCTGATGTAGCGTGTGTATCAGCCGCACACCTATCTCTGATGTAGCGTCGTAATCAGCCGCACACCTATCTCTGAGTGTAGCGTCGTATCGCCGCAAACCTATCTCTGATGTATCTAGAGCGTCGTATCAGCCGCACACCTATCTCTGATGTACTAGAGGCGTCGTATCAGCCGCACACCTATCTCTGATGTACTAGAGCGTCGTATCAGCCGCACACCTATCTCTGATGTAGCGTCGTATCACCCGCAAACCTATCTCGATGTACTAGAGCGTCGTATCAGCGCAAACCTATCTCTGAAGTAACGTTGTCGTATGTACACTTGTTGAAATGGCGTTGTCACAAACAACGGGCCCATTGTGTCCTGTCGTACATATTTTACGAAACGGTCGCAACAAACGGTTTGCCGTTACCGGTATGCTACCGCACTTGCAACCTACCGTAGACTTGGTTTGCATTTCACTGTTTAAACGATGCAAAAGTTTTAATCTCTTCTGTTGATTTTACATCTGCAATCATCGGAAAATGTTTCATCAACGGCAAAACTAGTCAGTGGCGTAGCCAGGGACTTATTCAAGTGGATGCTTAGCGGCAAGTAGTCAAGCAGTGGAACCCCCCCCCCCCCCCTTGCAAAAAACGATTCTTTGGGATTTTGAAATTATATATTTGAAGCCGTTTCCAAAGTACAAAATAGGCTTTTCCTCAGGGCGTCGGCTATAACATTTTGTAGTGTTGGGCAAACTATTTTTATCAAATCGGATTAGGCCTAAACGTGACTCCAAATCCAAAATTTAACATTTAAAACAGAATTATGTTTATTTTTGGCTGTCCGTTGTGTCGTCTCAAAGTTTTGTCAACGCAACTCCACATGAAACTAGTAAAACTACTGATCCGAATTTAAAGAAACTTGATATGGCAGCAAGGACATCATATACAGTTGTGCATATTACCAGGAAAAGTTTGATCCTCTAATTTTTGTGGGATTATGCCCGTTGGAACTTAAAATGTGCAAAAAATTCTCAACACAATTATTTTATTGAAATTACTCAACGACAGGCTGGGGGGTATGTTTTTGCTCCACAAACAAACTTTAATTTCATTTGTTTTCCGTAAAAACCATACATTTTAATCCTGGTATACGCATATATTTGCGAAATATAAATAATACATATACCATAGTTAATAGGAGAAAGGGAATTTTGCGTGATCATCCCTTGGAGTTCTTTTTAAAAATTGTATTGGGCGTTGATATATTTGAAGATGTCCTTGTGCATCTCCAATGATCCACTCTGTCACAAGTTGTGTTTTTATCATTTGCATGGTTTGGATAATGGTATCGTTGTCGACCCACCCCCATCCATCATCAGATGTTAAATGGAAATATGATCATGTGATATTAATTTTGGTTCACCGAATGTTACACATTTCGAATTTCAGCGATGCTTGAAGGCCTAAAAGTTTGGAAAGCCAAAGACAATAAAAAAGAATTTTATAATTATCTAGCTTGGTCCGATCATATTAATGTAATTGCTTCCGTAGCCAACGTCGAAGACTTTTCAAAAACGTCTTGCATGCATTTGACGTTTTAAGAGCCATTTCTCTGTAAGCATAAAAAAATTATAAGAAAAATATTCTCGTAAAAAAAAACACGACTGACAACAGTTTATTATTTCATTAAATGTATTTATTAACTCGAGAGTCTCTGAAACGTCTACCTATACTAGAGCACTTTTCTGCGAACTAAATTATTTATCAACTATACATGAAGAACATGGAACGCCAAAATG
>CAJDSM010022823.1:8619-37029 GCA_903981925.1 Ostrea lurida
CCCCTGGGTCAGGATTTGAACAAACCTGAATCTCCTCTATATCCAGGAAGCTTTCATATAAATTTCAGCTTTCTGGCCCCACTTGGTTAATTAGAGAGAAGAGTTTTAAAGATTTTCCCTATATAATTCACGATATAAAACTTTATAATCCCCTATTGTGCCCCATCGTACCCCCTGCGGTCATGATTTGAAACAAACTTGAAATCTCCACGATATCAGAAGCTTCTATAATTTCAGAATTTTCTGCCCCATGGTTCGTCGAGAAGAAGATTGTAATGACACCACCCTATTTTTGCCATTTCGTATTATCTCCCCTGTTGAAGGGGCCCAGTCCTTCAGTGAATAAATGAATCCCTTACCCAAGATTGATTTTGTACCAAGTTTGGTTGAATTTGGCCAGTGTTATTGAGAAGAATTCAATTGTGAAAAAAGTTAACGACAGACGATGGACACTTGAGTCCTTCGGTTTGTGGAAACATTTAAGCCCCCTATATTCCACATGCCAGTGGAAGGGACTTTATAAGGATAAGCATGTTAAATATGAAAGTTATCCCTTACCATTCAAAGTTATGACCAATGTTAAAAGTTTTTAAAATTTAGGTCAAAATTCGAGGTCAAGTCAAACATTTGGTACCAGATTGAAAGGGCTTGTCATTAAGTCAATACACATGTGAAATATGAAAGCCCTATCTCTTGCCAATATTGACTTTTAAATTTTATTTGTACTTGCCATCTACAGAAGTTTAGACAGCAATCCACATGACGCATTTTATCCAACGACAGAATTGTGTAGTTTCAATCCAAGCACAACAATGATTTATAGAGTGAGCTTAAAAAAATCCATAACATAAATCAAGCCAACATACTCCTGGTCAAACGAAACTGTGCTTGAGAATGCCTGCCACCTTATCCTCCTCCGGGCAATTTGTAGGTCAGTATTGGCTGAGGTGTTCCTCTGCTTCTGTCCGTTTTTGGATCCACCAACAGCAAGAATTTCTGTCTTCTCCATTCCTTGTTTGAGCCGGTGGTTGGTCTTTTTCTGGCATCTCTGAGTTCATTATTGATTGTAATCCGTGGACTTCCTGTTGATTTTCGATGTTTGACTTAGATCTCCCCATTGGTTTACCATATCAGGACAGTAGAATCTTTGAGCTCTTGGAGCACCTTTGGAGACTCATATCTGCTGAAATATTCTTCTCGGTCAAAGAAAGGTTTCTTCAAAGTTTTGCCTCCGTAGTTTCTTCTCTTGTTTTCCTTCCTGTTTTTGTCTTCTTGAGCGGAGGTTTCTTCTTGGCCACCACCAGTGGTCCTGTTTGACAAAATGGATTCCTCTATTCCTCTGGTTCACTGCGGGACGCTGCTCGTTGCTACCCTTTTCATCGACAGCAGAGGAATGCTCTTCCACGCTGTCACTTTGAGGATACCGGGCCTCGGTTTTACGACTTCATCAAATTTGTCCAAACCGTATCGAGAATTGGCTTTACTCTGGATTCCACTGTCATCAGAAACTTTGATATGCCCTTTTGAATGTTGCTTCTGTAGGTTCGGAACCTCACACTAAATGACTTTAAGGCTTCCCAATGGTGTTCCGTTACCTTTTCTTGGCTGCTCGAACCTCCTCTTTATCTTTGTTTTGAATGGGTTTTAGATTGAGAGACTTGGCCAATTCTGAGTATGAAGGTTTGGATCTTGTGTTGGCCATTTTCAGCAGGTTTCCTGCGAGGCTTTCAATTACGTCGGTGTTCCAAAGGGATCATAGCTGTCATTCATTCCAACGTTCAAAGTCTCCGCATTAGAGAATTGCCCCTCCATACTAGCCGCCGTGAAAACTTGAATTTGCAGGCAGACTTCTGATCCGCTAGTGGCGACGTCTCAATGTCGTGGATTGTTCCGGATGTTGGTCAAAATCTGGCTGAGGTATTCTGCCATTTGGATCCAGATTCGTGTACACCATGATTGAGGGAGAGGGTTGCTGGAGGGACTAAACGTTTGATCCCAGTGGATCTGAGTGTGCGTTGTCGGTCACAGTGTGGGTCGCATGCCACTGAACTGGGTCCAGGTGTACCGATATACAGAAAGTCCGGGACTGTTCAGGTCATCTCCGATGAGGTTTCTACCACTAACTGCGAGGCCCTCAGGAGGGCTGTGGCTCTCCTTGCAATGTGATTCAGCATTTATTCAGAGCCCCAATACACTCTGCAAATAAAGAAAAATATTGTGCTAAATGATGATGCCATGTATAACTGTATAAATGTGTTATTTTTGTTGGAACAAAAAAATAATAATAAGAAGATGTTGTTTGTGAAACTAAATGCCCCCCGATTCCACTGCCAGTGAAAGGGGCGCCAAATGAAAAGTATTTGCATGTGAAATCATGAAAAAATCTATCACTTACCATTCAAAAGTTATGGCCAAATGTTTAAAATTTTTTGAAAAGTAGGTCAAACTTCAAGGCAGGAGGTCCAAAAAAGTTGGTACCAGTACAAAAGGCTTGTCATAAGGAACACACATGTGTAATATGAAAGTCCCATCACTTCCATTCAAATGTTATTGGCCAATGTTAAAGATTTTTGAAAAGTAGGTCAAAACTTTCAAAGGTCAGGCAGGTCCAAAAATGTTTTGGTACCAGTAGAAAGGGATTGTTCATAAGCGAACCCACACATGAATAAAAGTCCCATCCACTGCCATTCAAAAGTTGTGGCCAATGTTAAAGTTTTTGAAAAGTAAGGTCCAAAACTTCAAGGTCAAGTCAGGAGGTCAAAAAAATTTTCGTACCAGTAGGAAAGGACTCGTCATAAGGAACAACACATGTAAATATGAAAGTCCCAATCACTTTGCCATTCAAAAGTATGCCAATGTTTAAGTTTTTTGCGAACAAACAGACAAGACAAAAACTATATGCCCCGATCGAAGATTTCCGGGGCATAAAGAATTTAAACTTGACACAGCAAAAAAAAAAATAAAAAATAATAATCCAGAATCAACATTTCTGATGAATTTACACATTTCTTGCTTCAATATAACTCCGATTTCAATTAAATACTAATATATCCACTTTATTGTTCTTTTATTTTTTAAATTACAAATTGTTTGCTATCAGTTACAGCTTGATTGCCTTACCAGTGCAAAATTTCCTCCTCGAGCGACAAACACATCACCATTTAGGAAAATTCATCGCTGCAGTGAATCTAACACAATCAGCCAAAAATTGTAAGTTTTAGAGTACAGAAACGGGGTAGTTGGTGCGACTTTTGTCCCTTGTATGATATAGTACTACTTGAAGTGGGTTGTTATTTAAATGATGTATAAATAACCAAAAACGTGTATGAATTGTTAGAATGACGTTCAAAAGGGATTTAAAGAGGATTCACCTACATTTTTTATTCTATTTTTTATACAATCCAAAGACAAGTCCCTGTGTTCCCCTCCCACATCCCTGCAAGACGGGGTAAGATTGTTACAGTGGGTGCCTGTGACTGCACCAACTTGATAGTTGTCTTGAGACTGAGAACTATGCCGAATACACTATTGGCCGATCCAATATCATTCAGAACTGAACTTAAAATCATGCAACATTGAGCTATCGTGCAAAAATAACACCTACGATATTGATATGATTGAATACCATGCTCTTCCAAAGCATTTATGTTTTTACACAACTTACGTCGCAAGATTCAACATCTTTCTCTTCCTATTTCTTGACAACACAACTGGAACTATTATTGGCAATCACAGAAATCCTAACATGTTACCACAAATACGTTTTGACAGAGAGATCTTTTTCCAATTTCTCTTTTCGAAACCATTCATCATTATACTTTACTATACATCAAATCTCTTGAAAAACATAGAGACTTGCTTACTCATCCATCGGCCATGAACTTGCAGTTGTCACACCGAAATATCTCGCACCTGTCACGCGTACATCGCCAGAAAGCAAATAATTATAAGCAACGAGATACGGCGAGATCTCAAAAAGGTTATGGTGGGTCGGTGCAATAAAAAATCTACGGTGCGCTATTCGTGTTATAATTCCGCGCGATGATCTGGTCGTGGTTATGTATGTTTCTGCCAGTTTCTCTAAACTACCATGGTCCCTTGAATTGTTATACTGGTGTACGGGGACCCACACACGGAGATGATTAAAATCCTTCTTGAGTAGCACACATGTATGTGCGCACATGTAACAGAAAATGGCCCTGTTTATCCCGAATTCAATATTGGCCTTGATATGTTCAACACTTCAATAAAAACAAAGGTAAAGTTTTATTTAAAATTTATTAAAGAAGAAGTAAAAGATGGTTTAAGAGTAGTCATAACAATAAGTCACGATTCCAACGAACTTCCATTACATAATCAAATAAATAATTCAAGGTCACAGTACACCGCTGAAATGGCCTTTAAATATAAATTAATACCATAAAAATGCGTAAGGTAAGGAATATCCAATTTCTTACCTGAACCAAAATGAATCTTGACTCTGCCGGGCGTTGTAGTTTACATTTGGTTAGCAGAAAAAACCTACCCTTACGTATTAGTTTCAAATATAAACATGCTGCAAAAATCCTACTCTACAAAGAAGTAAAAGCGAACACGAAGTTCTTGAACGGCACGGACCATTAGGTCCTTCACCCAGCAGAGTGAATAGCTCTGCTGAATCGGCCCTTTATATACGGTTGTGAACAATCGATACTAAAAATAAACGCTCTGTCCGATACCCTTTTGGCCAAAACAAGACATAGCAAATGCTGAGGCTGATAAATTGCCTCAATGCAATGAAAGGTTTCAAAATATCTACTTTATGCTATCTCTGATATGCTATACTGCAATAACTGATAATGCAGGTTAATCAAAAATCAAAAATTGTTACATCTGTCTTGCCCACTATTCAGGAAATTATTTGTCGATTTTGCCCTCTTAACATTCATCGTCGGATAACCCACGGGTGTGACCTCGTCTTCTACTTATAAGTAGGAAGGACGAGATGCACCCGTGGGTATCCGACGATGCTTAACATTGTGGTATTTAGATAATTATTTCCTATTGTATCTTTAGATCTGAATGGTTCAATTCAAGTTTGGGAATCGCAAGTTATTTTTGTATAATCTGGCTAGTATGCGGGATACTAACTTGGTATGGGGACACACACCCTTGACAAACTAGCGCCGGACTAGGAAACTACTGTTTGCATATTTAACAAATAAATAAAAGCAGGGGAAAATATTTGTAGTTGTTCAGTATTAGTTCTGTAAGTAAGCTAAGTAAGTTAAATTTTATTTAAATCGGCACTGTATACATATATAACGAATAACATGAGCTCTAATGCAGGCCGCGATTCAAGGAAAGGCGTACCGGCGTTACGCCCCCCTAAAAAAAAAAAAAAAAAAAGAGAGGAGAGAGAGAGAGAGAGGAGAGAGGAGAGAGAGATGAGAGAGAGAGAAGAGACGAGAGACGATGAGAGAGAGAGAGAGTAGAGAGAGAGAGAGAGAGGGGGGGGGGGGATTAGCTGAATGAGGGATAAAGAGGACAGAGACAGACCAGCGAGCACGATACACTGGCGGATTTAAAGGGGCGTTTGAGGCGTACGCCCCCCTTAAAAATTTTCAAAGATTAGGTACTCGGGGATATATATACACATTTATGTGAAATAATCTTGTCAGCTAATTTACCCACCTGTCATTAGCTTGTAAGAAAGCAAGGCTGTAACCAGTGGTGCACTGGTGCCCGTGCACCCCCCATTTTTTAAACTGAAGATGCTAAAAACCCTGGCTTCTGGGGGCTTCCGCCCCCTGTAACCCCACCAGAGCCATCTGAATCTCTAGGGGCCTAAAACACCCCCCAGGACGCCAAATGAAAATGCTAAAATTTCTCAGCTCGGGGGCTTTCGCCCCCTGGACCCCCACCAAGGGTATTCCTGGACCAGCTGTGACTGACTAGCAGCCTTTAAATCCCTATACCTTAGCTTGTGCATCCCCCCACCCACCCCAAAATGGAAATTTCCTTGTTACAGGCCCGGAGAGGGTGTAACTTCACCTATGAGGCTAATCTGTATATGGTTGAATTTACTCCGAAAATCACTAAAATTTCAGGAGCTTCCGGGGGCTTCGCCCCCTGGACCCCCACCAAGGGCCTTGCCCTGGACCCACTGGCGGCCTTAAGGCGCGCCCCCAGACCCCCTAGCTGCCTCTGAAAAAAACAATCCACGCCCCCCCTAAACCAGAATTCCTGGGATCCGCCCCTGTAATGAGCTCTTTAACGACTATCACAGACAAAATACATATATTAAATAAAAACTAAAACTAACCATGCAGAACATTTACCACATGATACCTGCCATGCAGAAACCACAACATATATATATATTTACACACAAAAATTAAGAAAATAAATAAAATAAGTTCAAAGAAATTTTACATTCAACAGATTCAGACAGAAATGCAGAAGAAATTAAAAGCCATTAATTCACAAAAGCATTTTAAATACAAACAAAGCACTATATAGCTAAAAGATTATCAATGAAAATAATACCTAGGAAAATTTATAATTAGAAAGATAGGTAAACGAATTTAACGCAAAAGTATTAAAAGTATTTCAAAAAAATAAATAACGATTACAAGGGAGTAAAATTAAGGTAATTAAATTATAAGGAATGGCTCTAATTTTGGGCATATTATACGAGTACATGTATAACCTGGTTTGGGTCAGTTTATGCTTTTTTTATTATCCGTCGCGGATTTTATTAAAAAAGAACGTAAACTGCCCAAACCAGGTTCTACTCGTCGCGGATTATAAAAAGCGCAAACTACCCAAACCAGGTTATACTCGTAAATATGCCCCAAAATTAGGTAATTCCTTAAATAACATTGTAGGCCCACACATAGCGGACAATACAAAGGAAAGCTTATATAAATACTGCCTCGATAGGGAGCTAGCTTTTCTGGCGACTAGTGGGTTAGAGTCTCTCTCTTGATCACCCACGTTAAGCAACGCGGGCGTTGGGCCAGCACCTGGATGGGTGACCGCTACACGTTAGCAACATTACCATTTGTCCAAGATCAAGACGAAAAGTGAAGATGTAAAGGCAAGATAACGAACAGTGATCAATCTCTGTAAGTACCCAAATTGAATGCCAAAAACAAAGAGTTGGGCAAACACGCGACCCCTCACCGGAACACACCAGAGGGTGGGCATCAGGTGCCTAGGAGGAGTAAGCCTCCCCTGCTGACCCGGTCACACCCACCGTGAGCCCATAGTCTTGATCAGGTTAAACCGGAACAATCCGTAGTCAATAACAATATACCAATCCAATCCAAACTCCTCGGAATACAAAAACCCGGACCCCCGGACACACCAGAGGTGGGATCAGGTGCCTAGGAGAGTCAGCATCCCTGTCGACCTGGCACACTGCCGTGAGCCCAATTGTCTTGATCAGTGTAAACGGAGTAATCAATTGTTAAACATAATCACAGTCCCAAAACATATATACAAAATCGAGTATATGGCAACACGGGCCTCCGGCAAAAGCGAAGCAGGTGCCATGAGGAGTAACATCTCTGCTGAGCGGCTCACCCCGTGAGCCCGTGGTCGAAACCAAAGTAAACGGGGAGTTACCCATCGTCAAATTTAGCACGAAAATGACAGTCTAACAAAAGGGTATAGAAACAATTAGTCAACATATGACTTTTAGTGATAATTTGGGTTAATCGCAAACAACGTCATTATACGCCGTAGAATTTGCAAAAATGATGACTTAATTAAAACAGAGAATTCTAGATTCGTTATAACTCTGGCAACATCAACCTTTTTCCCGCCTTTACAAAACCCTCGATACGCATGACATGCTCTTGCGTATCGAATCAACTGAGAAAGAAATGAAATCATGGTCACAAAATGTGGATGACCCCCTTTTCACTTTACTGTTTGTTATACCAATAGGTCTATATGTAGTCTACTTTATTGCTTTATATACACCAATAGTTTATATATAGTCACTTTACTGTTTGTATTCACCAATAGTTTATATATAGTCACTGTACTGTTTGGTATACCCCAATAGTCATATATGTAGTCACTTCACTGTGTTGTACACACCAATAGTACTATATATAGCACTTAACTGTTTTGTATACACCAACAGTCCTATATATAGTCACTTTGTACTGTTTGTATATATACCAATTTAGTCTATATTATATAATTTACTTTGGTATTAACCAATAGTCCTTATAATATAGTCATTTACTGTGTAACACCATTAGTCTATATCATAGTCACTTAACTGTTTGTATACACCATTAGTCTATATTAAATAGATAAGATAAGAATAGTCTCTATTATAGTCACTTTTGCTTTTTTATACAAAAGTTTAACGAGCAGCATTCCAATTGTGGTTTCTGTTGTGTTTTCATAGCAATTACATTAGATTATAACTAATTTATATTATCGGACGAACGCAGTGAGGGAGAAAATTAAGGTATATATAGTCACATTTACTGTATGTTGGCATGTAATACACCAGATAGATCTATATTAGTCACTTTATTGTTTGTGTATACCAATAGTCTATAATATAGTACTTTACTGTTATGTATACACCAATACGTCTAGCATATAGGGTCCACTTATAGTTTGTATACACCAATAATCTATATATAGTACTTTACTGTTTGTATACACCAATAGTTTTATATTATAGCATTTTTTGTTTGTGTATACCATGTTATATATAATCACTTTTTGTTTCGTATACACCAAGCTATATATAGTCACTTAGTTTGTATATACCAATAGTCATATTATAGACACTTTGTTTGTGTATACCATAGCTATATATAGTCATTTTACTGTTTTTATACACCAATAGTCTATAGTATATCACTTTACTGTTTGTATAACACAGTCTACATATAGTCACTTTACTGTATTGTATACACCGATAGTCTATATACAGTCACTTTACTGTTTTGTGATATACCAATAGTCTATATGTAGTCACTTTTACTGGATCTTGATACACCCAATAGTCTATATTATAGTCACTTTAGATGTTGTATACACCGATAGTCTATATATAGTTCATTTATATTTGTAATACCATAGTCTATGTAGTCACTTATGTTTGTGTATACCAATTAGTCTAATATATAGTCACTTTACTTTGTATACACCAATAGTCTATATATAGTCACTTTAATGTTTGTATACACCGATAGCTATATCAGTCACTTTAATATTTAACTATACCAATAGTCTATAGTAGTCACTTTATTGTTTGTGTATACCAATAGTCGTATATATAGTCACTTTTACGTATTTGTATACACCAATAGTCTTTAATAGTAACTTTACTGTTTGTATACACCGATAGTCATATATTAGTCACTTTAATGTTTGTATATACAATAGTCTATTTATATAGTCACTTAATGCTTGTCAACACCGATAGTTCTATTATATAGTCACTTTAATGTCTGTATATACCAATAGTCTATATGTAGTCACTTTTACTGTTTGTATACACCGAATAGTCTATATATAGTACTTTAATGTTTGTATATACCAATAGTCTATATATAGTCACTTTTAATGTTTGTATACACGATAGTCTATATATAGTCACTTTAATTCTGTATATACCAATTCTATATAGAGTCAACTTTGCTGTTTGTATACAATAGTCTACATTAGAGTCACTTTATTGTTTGTATACACCAATAGTCTATATAGAGTCACTTCACTGTTGGTATACACCAATAGTTCTATATATAGTCACTTTTATATTTGTATACCCCAATAGCTAGTCTACTATATAGTCACTTTGTTTGTATACCCCAATAGTCATATGTTAGTCACTTTACTGTTTGTATACACCAATAGCTCTATATATAGTCACTTTACTGTATGTGTATACACCGATAGTCTCTATATATAATTGAATTCACTTTATTGTTTGTATACACCAATAGTCTATATATAATCACTTTACTGTTTGTATACACCAATAGTCTATATATAGTCACTTACTGTTTGTATACATCAATAGGTCTATATATAGTCACTTTATTGTTTGTTATACACCAATAGTCTATATATAGTCATTTTACTGTTTGATATACACCAAATCTATATATTAGTCACTTTATTGTTTGTTTACACCAATAGTCTATATATAGTCATTTTATTGTTTGTTTACACCAATAGTCTATATATAGTCACTTACTGTTTTGTATACACCAATAGTCTTATATATAGTCATTTTTATTGTTTGTTACACCAATAGCTCTATATTAATAGCTACTTTACTGTTTGTATACACCCAATAGTCTATATATAGTCACTTTACTGTAGACTGATATACAAGGTATTACCATGATATATTAGTGATCAAAGAATGTACACCGAAAAAATGTTTTGGTTAGCTTGTTCATCTATAGTCTTTGTAAGGCTCATTATCAAAGATGTATTTTAGATGATCTTAGCATAAATTCCACATTTAAACCCCCATCTTCCCTTTCAAAAGATGAAATTATTCTAAATGTGTTATACACACATTTCATATCCCAGTGAAAGGGACAAATAAATATACGAGTTACTGTACCTATTGTTACAGTACCAGGAAAGGAGAGAGGATAAAATCTATGGCTGGGCCAGGAATCGAACCTTAACTAATAACTGCTATACATTCCTCCCTCCTTTAATTTGCCCTCGAAGACACACAACTCATATTCTATATCGCCCCTGGCAGGACTTTCAACAACCTGCAAATCTGGGGTGGTCCAACGGCACTTACAAGTTCGCCAAATGTAACAGGAGAGAGGAGAAAATCTATGGCTGGACCGGGAATCAAACCCGGGACCCCTGCCTTACTAGTGAGGAGCTCTAACCACTGAGCTATCCAGGCCAAAATCCACAGCCTGTATGGCCCTAACTACTACATTCCTCCGTGCTTTGTCTTCACCCTCAAAGACACACAACCCAAATTCTATAACGCCCCTGACAGGACTTTAATAACTTGCAGATCATGGGTGGCCCAAGGGCACCTGTGAGCTCGCCAAATGTAACAGGAAAGGAGAGAGAAAATCTATGGTTGGACTGGGAATCAAACCCAGGACCCCAGCATTACTAGTCAGGTGCTAACCACTGAACTACCTAGACCAATATCCACGGTCTATATTGCCCTAACTACTACATTCCTCCCCTCTTAATTTAACTTTGGCCCCAAGACACAACCAGATATCACCCCACAGGCAGTACTTTTAACAACCTGCAGATCTGAGATGGCCCAACAGCACCTGTGATCTCGCAAAATGTAACAGGAAAGGAGTGAGAAGAAAATCTATAGCTAGACCAGGAAATGACCCCTGCCTTACTAGTCAGGAGTTCTAACCACTGAGCTATAAAGACCAATATCCAACGCCTGTATAGCCATAACTACTACACCATATATATTTGGACATATTATTGATCTATATTCAATTTTTCCATTGGGTAGAAAGGGGGGGGGGGAGGATGTGCATAAGATAAATGTATACACTACTCACACGTCAGGTACATGTGATATTGATCACTGTTCGTTATCTTCACCTATTCATTACATGACACCTGTACAATCAATAGTGAGGATAGAAATATCGTCTGTTGTGTTACAAAACTCACCATTTCTATCCTAATCAGTTATATTGATGATTATTTGTTGTTTTTCGTCCCATTAAGAATGTTTCCCTATATTGAGACGTCACCACTTGCCGGTGAAGGGCTGCAGCTTAGCACTCATGGCTTTAGCAGTGTGGGTTCTTTAGCGTGCCACACACCTGCTGCGACACAGGACCTGTCTGTTTTTAGGTCCTCATCCGAAAGTACCCGTGATTCTCACTTCTAAATTGCCGAGCCTCTTGGCAAAGGAGCAATCATTACCTATATTAACGTCTTAGGTTTGACGCAGCCGTTCCGAGCACGGGGCTTGAACGCACGACCTCCCGAGCATGAGGCGAGAGCTCTACCACAGAGTCATCGCAACCCCTAATCAGTTATAGATCCTCAAAGTTAAATAAAGGTACACCAAATCTGTTTCAAAATTTATTGTAAAATTTCAAAAAATCTCTGATCTACATTTTACTCATGCAAACTGATAAAATTAAATCTATCAGATTTATAAAGGCACTGTTCTTATAATTCAATTACTGTAAAAGCACATTTTATCAAAAATAAAATCGCAAAAGCTCTCTGAATTGTATTTAAACAATAACATACATCGACATTTACTGACTAACAATTTTAACTTTACACTACTTTAGCCCAATGCATTTTGCCCAATGAGACTGAGAAATGAAAGAATATACAAAAAAAATTCATTTTGAAATGCCTTATACAATTTGTAAAATAAATAACACGATAATGTGAATAATTTACCCATATCCAGTATACTACATATTATCACAACATAAATATATCACAGATCTTCAAATCCAAAAATATATTACATCACTTCAGATGAATAAATGACTGTACATTTCTAACATAGATAGGCCATAATCAAAATCAATTTCAATAACCCGAATATATTGCTGCTTGTAAAGCTTAACTTCCGACACAGTACACGTAAATGCTAGTTTATAGATAAACCGGTGTCGAATTACTCTCTGAATGAAATGTATCGCGTTTAGTGATGGACTTCTAGTTTGTTGATGTAACTGGCCACTTGCTCCTCGGGCCATGACTCGGGGATACAGTGCATGCTTATGACACTCAGCTTAGCACTATGGGACATAGGTGTGCAGGGTGGGTTGTTGTAGCTGAAAATACAAGTACGAAATTCATGTAAGAAAAGGTTTCATTTTCAATGTTGATTCACAACAGGCCTGGATTTCTCAAGAAAAAAACCTGAGGTCAAACCTTTTTTTTAAAATGTTGACTGCTCAAGTAAAAGGATAAAAAAATTTCCTTGAGAAATCCAAGCTTGAAATTTGTTAATAATACTGAGTTTGAAGAGAAACTTTATAGATATTTAGTTTGTGAAATTAGAGAAGTAAAAGAGTAAATTGCAAATTCGGGGAACTTATTAAGAAAACAATCACCATAATGATATTAATACAAATAAGGGGGGAGATTAATTGATGCGTTAAAGAATAATTAGATGAATTTTATATTACCTTTTTATGTACACACATCCCAAAGCAACCAAAGTGAGGATTTCAGTTTAAGGAATAGTTCATGAGAGAAATAAAGGAAAGTGTTCCATCACCAGGATCAAGCTCGCTCCAGGCAGCCATTCACAAAACCATCACACAATAGCAAGTATAAGGAAGAACTCTCATCAGATGGGGTGAGTGCACTCGCTAAAGCTCAAACTCATGCTCACCCAGCATCAGTAGCTATCCACTAATACACAATCACGTGCTCTAATACAATCACGTGACGCTGTCAGTGAAATGTGACAATAAATCTGATTGGACACAATTTCTGCCTGACAACATCACCCCAGTTTTCAGGCATTTTTAAATCTACATAATACTGCAAGGCATCACTACAAAATGTCTTGTTCTATCTTGTATTTTCTATACTTCTACAGTTCTACTTTTTTTAATCTTACTTTTTTGACTGAAGGTTCTATCAATAAACATCACATAGTGTTTCTATATACAGGTATATACATTTAGCAAAAACATTAATTCTAATCTAAACAGGCAAATACCAGAGAAATCTACTAATCCCCCCCAATATCAACATACATGTACATGGATTATGCTAAACATATCAGACGTTTCTATCTAGAGGAAGTTTTTGGCACAAATCAAATGCACCATGTAATATCATATCAGTATACAACAGTTAGTTATTGAGCAACACCAGCGGTGTATTTGTTTGTGGGGCACTACCATGACTAGATCATCAAGGAAACTCGTTACATCACCTCAATACACAGGATGACAATTTTAGTCCAACAATCAAGGTAAAAAAAAAAAACACCAAAAAAAAACCAACCGAGCATGCAATGTCAAAAATATATTGTATACACAAATTGTATATACCGTTATATACACAGTTAGAGCAATCAACATGTTAGATGTTGAGCAAACTATGATGTCTGGGGTTAGCTCTACCTATATACAGTATCGTGTGGTGGAGTTGTGTAAAACTCGGCCTGGCCCCCCTGAGGGGTACCAAGCATGCGTATACGTTGACTGCCGAAGGCGTGGGGGTAGTCTGAGAGATCTGTTAGTTCTGGGAGGGATCCATTAGGAGTGGGGTAACCTAGGAAAAAATGCCAGTCAAAGTCAATCAAATGTTTAAAAAAACACTGTCGCAAAACCCACTGATTGTAAATTCATTTACTTATTGCAAAATAATGGATAGCTTTTCTATCAGAGTATCAAGTTGGACTTTATTTTTGTACAGCAAATTTTTCATGGACTTGTGTTTTAGAAGTTAATTCACCTCCTAAGATGCTAAAATTCCTTCACACATGACTTATGGAGATTGATCATATTAATCTAATTACTGCAATACTTTCTTTTTTTATCTAAATTCCAACCTTTTGTGTGGAAAAGTGAATCTGAAGAAAATAAATCATTTGCCTTTTGAAATGACGATTGATGCAAAGGTACAAACCTACAGTTATATAACAGTAGGAGTTATCTTTCCTTGTTAGCTGAACAAATGAGAATTTCATTCCTAAAGTCTCTTTTAAGAAAATTTGCTACAAACCTCTTTCAAAAATGATTAATTCCTTTTTAGGAAAATAAATACAGATGGGCTAACAATGATCTTCATCTTTAACTTCAATGTCAAAATCCTTATTCCACGGAATATCTCTATAATCTCGGTATTGAATTATCAATGATACCTCTTTTAATATAGGAAATAAGATAGTGCTTCACTTATTGTTTGTCTACCAGGTTCACCACACATAAACCAATCACCACCCGTGTATCCCTCTGCCATTGGTGTAACGTCCATTTTATCCGTGCACATAACGTGCAACAAATAAGCATGTTGCAGTGATGAGTGGTCGACATATATAATGTTTTACAACAACAACAATCTGATCTATTTATACCCCACGAAAAGGAATGGGAACAACCCTGTCATCTTCAAGTATTGCTAGTAAATGAACATATAAAGATTAGACATATACCAATACTTATAAGAATTCACTGAATAACCCCCCACCCCCCCCCCACCCCCCGATTTTGAGATTGATACTAACCATGGGAGCATGCTCTCATACAGCAGGGACGAGGGAGTGACTGGTGTCGATGCCCTGGAACGCCTGTCAAAATTCAAACTCACACAAAATGATTCATGCTTCAACTTTCACAATGTGAAAGTTTTCAATAGCAAAATTGTGAGGATAATACTTCTCAAAAAAAAAAAAAAAAGGGCATTCAAGTGCCATAATATTAATAAAAAACAAACCAAAATGATCGAGTTGTGAAGCACCGGCCGATCGATGCCCCGGCCGTATCACAGCAAAGTACTTATGGTACCAAAAGAAAGGTCTTGTCACAAGGAATACATGTGCTAACCATTCAAAAGTTATTGTCAAGATTATTCAAAGGTTTTGTTGACAGGCTGACCAAAAACTTTACGCCCCCAGAATACTGGGGCATAATAAGCAAATATGATGTTGCTAAAATGTTGACCCAGACATCATTTACAATATGTTAATCACTGTAGGTGGAATTTTGATTTACCTCAGAGTTCTGTTTGCTACAGCTGATCGCGGTCTCTTCATGCTTTCAGGGAGTCCATCTTTCCAGCCAGGCACATGTCCTGACCTTGGCCGCTTTTGAATATTTTCAAAGAAAAGGTCACGACCTCCGGCGAGCCAATCAGATCCCACCTTGACATGGAGTGCACTAGATGGCCTTGAAGTAGGGCTTTCCTGATTGGAAGACTGGATGCGGATGATAGCAGCAGGTGAGGATGGCCTCTGGGGTGGGGGGGACTTTCTCCTTCCTTTTGAAAATAAAAAAAGACAGGTCTTTTGATTGATCGAAAATGGATTATTCAAAACCAGAGATGGTGAATGTTTAATTATAATCGTTGTGTTTATTGCAAGTTTCAAACAGCTCATTTTGATAGATTCATTCCCAAAACAGGATATACATAAACTTCACGTACTATACAGAGAAAAAAAACACCCTACTGTTGCCAAACAAAATGTTTTACAAAATCATTTTAGAAAATATAATCATGGCAATTCCCACACATAAGGATAACAACATCATTAAGAAAACATTAATGTTGACATATGTACACATATTACTGATATTGTCATACATATTAAAGTTTGTTAAATATGAATGGATTGATGAATGATACTTATATACAGAATTAAGTTCAACAGTCAGATCAAAGTAATAGAATTAATTTTGTGGGTTTCCAAGACCGATCAGAGAGAGAGAGAGAGAGAGAGAGAGAGAGAGAGAGAGAGAGAGAGAGAGAGAACAAGCATTTTGTGAGTATTGCATAGTGGCCCTGAGTTAAGTTGTTCATGTAATATTCTGCATGAACAAACTCATGTCAACAGTTTATGTATAATCACTGTAAATCATATGAATAAAGTAAAAGAATGAAAGAAATTAAGTCAACCATCAAGTTTTGTTAGAATAAATCAACTGCGACAAAAGTGAAACTTAATCTATATCTACACTCATCAGATAACCACGTATCAAAATTCTGTTTCTGAAAGTTACAGCATCAAGATTGAATATCTGTAAAACTGCACAGTCCTATATAAAATTTCACAAAAATCACTCAACTGTGACAATACTTTAAAAATTCTATCTGTAAATTAGCAAATCACATTACAAATGTCCTAATCAAAGCATGATTGAAAAAAATCTAGGGAGTGACAGGCGGACCGACAGACAAGAGTGAAAATGTAGTCACTATCTAACTGATAATGTATAGTCAGATAGTAAATAAGAGAGGTAGCTCTGGTTACACATTATTTGGGACCTTTATCTTTATTACATGTACAGTCAAACCTCGTTATCTCTGAACTTGATGGGGCTGAGAAAAAACTTTCCGAAATATCTGTGAAATCAAGATATCGAGGGTAAGATACTTAAAGAATTTGTGGTTGGTACTCAGGATAATTTCCACATAGCCATACCATTCGAGTTATCAGTGTTTGAGATACTGAAGTTCAACTGTATTACATGGGATTGAGTTTGGAGACAGAGAATTATACAGTTCACCTTTTGTTTTTATTACATGAATTACACAGGATTGAGTTTGGAGACAGAGGACTATACAGTTCACCTTTATTCTTCATCATCATCAGTGTCGATGGCAAGTTAATTTCTGTGCACGTGTCTTAAAAAAGAAGGTGTCTCAAATTGCACACACAAAAAAAAGAGATCCATATTTTGTGTAATATTATAAAGCAGGCAGTGATTTTCATAATGCATGTATTATGCCATTTATATGTCTATATACAAATAAATCAAGTGAAATTATAGATACAATGAAAAACCAGTGTCTGGCAATAAACTGAATACAGAAGCTGTGCCCAAAATAAATTATGGATTTATTGCACAAAAGAAATAAGCATTTGTCTCTTATTATATGAAGAGAAATTCTGCGTAGTTAAGATTGGCCTCCGAGATGGAGACGAGCCACGCCCACGGGAGTGAGCTTACCTTCCGTTTTAGTAACGACCGGAACCACGGACACTTTTATAACGTCCTCCACTGTGTAAAATACAAAATAAAGCTCCTCCGTTTTACATAATTCAGGTTCAAACTGTCAATTATTATAAATGTTTCCCAAAACAGATCTCCTCCGTTTTACATAATTCAGGTCAATTATTACAATTTTTTTCTTTCCCAAAAAAGATCTTCTTTTATCATAATTTATGTTCAAACTAACTATTATCATAAATGCTTCCCAAGAAAGGTGTAATGCTACTTTAAGTAAAAATTCAAAAATGTAAATTGCAAAGTAAAAATGTTTTCCCCATGAAAGGGAGACATTACATGTCGAAAGATGGGTATCAAAATACCTCTTATATCAAAATTCTGAGAGGAAAAACTCTGTAAGTTGTGCCCAGAGACATTTTTCTTCTTCAGAAGATCAAACTGCATTAAAAGTCTGCCAGTTCAAAAATATATACATTTATTTATTTATTTTTATATTTACTTAGCACAAAGCTGGATTTTATATGAATGATATTCATCTACACCATCACTGCAAAATAACAACCTAAAAAGCAATCTAGAAATGTCAAAATCCCATAGTTCTCAGTGTCGTTAATTAATCCGGACAATATACCCTTAACTTGCTTGAGCATCACCATAGCAACAACAACAAGACATTTACGGAGATGGCCTTACTTGACGATGCTTTGGCCGTCGTTTGTTTCCATGCCTCGGTCCTCTGCCTCTGGTACGATGTGTTGTAGCCGCTTTCCGTGCTCTGTTTTATGGGATGTGCCACGATATAACGGTAAGCATCCATTGCACTATATGGGCGGGTGCTAAGCTGCTTCTTCCTGCAACACCAAATTGGTATAATAAACAACTGTCAGAACGGCTAAGTTTGCTTCTCGCTGCAACACCAGATTGCTATAGTAAACATGTCACAGTGTCTAAGTTGCTCTATTCCTGCAACACCAGATTGCTATAATAAATAAATGCCAATATGTTCCAAGGAATCTACAAGTTCTTCGATGTGCAATGTGTGACTTCACCCAGAGAGATGCAGGTCACCAATGCGGCCACACAACACAAAATGAGTTCATTTATTTGCACACATGGTATTTTTTGCTAGGAGTAACTAATCATTCATCATTAATATCTTAGTTTTATCAAACTATCATATAAACTTCCTATAATTTCATGCACTACTTTATAAAAAGGCAGTTCTATCCACTAAATTTTCTATAACATTATGATTTTCTTTACTTCAGTTGATGACAAACCCTGATGAAGGTCTTTGTCCAGCCCTGGGTGTGCCTTGTCGACTTGATCCGGGATTCCCTGCCCCTCTGACCTCACCCTGACCGGGTGTTTCTCCGCTGGCCCGGGGTGTTTCTCCGTTTACCCGAGGCGTACCCTGCTCTTCTCCCGAGTGCATCTTCAGGGTCAGGCCAGTCACCGCCAGGGCCTCGTCTGTTTTCTGCTTTTTCTCTGTTCCCTCGGGTGGGGTGACTGGGTCCCTGGGGTGGGGGTGGGCGATGGAATTTCCACCAGGCTCTTCTGACTTGACTTCACTTGTTGTGACTTGATTCTCAGAAGAATTTCCCTCGCCACCTCTGCTTGATAACAGACAGCCAAATCAAATTAGTTCTGTATGCATGGTGAATGTTTGAACATTGATATGGAATACACACATTACTGTCAATTTTAGGCACTTTAATGGTAACAAAATTACAGCGTCCATTAGTAAGACAAATGGAACAGTGTATTTCATTATGTTAAAGTGCACCGTGGTAATGGCTGCTGTGATGTGAAATCATTAAACTATCACTATATAGACACAGAGTTTAGAGAGCAATATTTGTTCTCACTATGAACCTGGTACACTAATATAGATTTAATGAAAAAGTTATTTGACAAAGACAACTTTCTGCAAATTCATGCGCAGGTGTCAAAAAGTGATTTCCAAAGAGGGCAGTGGTGTTTGATTTGTCATATTACCTGTAAAAATTCACATTTCCACTGTTTTCACCTTTGATATCATTACCAAATTGAAATGATAGACATATCATTTAATTTTATTTCACGTGATTACCTAGCGCCGATTCTCATTGGTTAAAACACCTTTTAAGAATTGAGGTGATTTTTAGATCACGTACCTGAACAACAAGTAAAGTCTAATGAATATTATTTTGTTGTTGTAATATAAAATTAAATGATAAGAAATAAATCTTATATTTTTTCGGGTGATATGCAGGTTATCACCGAGATTTTAGACGGTAAAACTTTTCTTCGCACATTGATGAGTTTTCAGTGATACCTGCATCACCCAAAAAAATGCAAGATTAATTTCTTATTTCCTCATGCATGTGAACAATGAGCGTATTAATCTTGATAAAAATAGTACGACTATTTAACAGCTGGGAATTCTGAGAGGAATGGAAGTAAAGTGTGTAAATACATGTACAAAAAATCCAATTCATTTCTTAAACAAGATGTGTTTGTGAAACACTGATGCCCCCGGATTCCACATGCCAGTGAAAGGGGCTTGCAAAAGGATTATTCAATGTGAAATATGAAAAATCTATCACTTACCATTCAAAAGTAATGGCCAATGTTTAAGTTTTTGAAAAGTAGGTCAAACTGCAAGGTCAAGGTCAGGAGGTCAAAATGTTTGGTACTAGTAGAAAGGGCTTGTCTAAAGAACACACATGTGTAATCTAAAAGTCCCACCACTTTCCATTCAAAAGTTATGGCCAATATTTAAGTTTTTGAAAAGTAGATCAAACTTCAAGGTCAAGGTCAGGAGGTCAAAATTTGGTACCAGTAGAAGAAAGACTTGTCATAAGGAAAAACATGTGTAATATGAAAGTCCCACCACTTGCCATTCAAAAGTTAATCCATCAATGTTCAAGTTTTTGAAAAGTAGGTCAAACTTCAAGGTCAAAGGTCAAAAAGTTTGGTACCAGTAGAAAGACTTGTCGTAAGGACAACATATGATGTATAATGAAAGTCCCACCACTTGCCATTAAAAGTTATGGCCAATGTTAAATTTTTGAAAAGTAGGTCAAACTCAAGGTCAAAGTCAGAAGGTCAAAAAGTTTTGGTACCGTAGTAGAAAGGGCTTGTCATAAGGGACACATATGTGAAATATGACAGTCCCATCACTTGCCATTCAAAGTTATGGCCAAAGTTAAAGTTTTTGAAAACCTAGTATTAAAGGGTCAGATAGCATCACTTATCGATCGAGGCGTCAGACGACGATGACAACTCGACGGCCTCTCAGCTGCTCAAAATACATCGTCTGTTCATCCTGTCCGTCGAACCTACAGATTCATAGCGGTAACTGCTCCGGTACCTAGATAGTATAGCCGAAAGGGCTTGTCATAATGAAACAACACATGTGCAAATATGAAAGTTACCCATCACCTTGCCATTCATTAAGTTATGGCCAATTGTTAAATTTTATGCGGACAAACAAGACGGAACAGAACTGACAGCACCAAAACTATATGCCCCCGAATCGAAGATTCCAGGGGCATAAAGATTCCGGGGGCGTAAATATATGAGGGTATGAATAGCGACGCTTCACGCCAGTATACTCTTCTAATGCACTTCATGAAGTATGTTGGTGTAAAGCGTCGCAGTTCATGACCTTCATGTACTTTTCAATAATAAAATTGAATTCTGAAGGGTATAACAAATCTGTACAGGACATTGCAATAAAGAACCATGCGTGGCCCCAGTGTGTACCCTTTTACACCCGGGATGTTCAGAACGACCTTACAACCAATCACATCTCGGTACAAACGACCTCACAACCAATCACATCTCAGTACAAAGCACTTCTCCATGATCCTCCCAGTTAAACATTTATTAATTTGACACTCCAAGTAAAAGAACTGATAAACATACATGATTCTGTAAAATATCCAGGTGGAGGGGACATAAATGCCTTGAGACTATCGAGTATTATGGCGCTTTATCGTGTTTATCACTCAGCAAAGAGTTTTAACTTGATACGACTGTGTACTCTGAGAATATTACAGCAATATGTCACAGTGGAGATGACAGCGCCCTCTTGTAACCACTTGATGCCTGCGATTGTGGATTTGACGAGGCTGAGTGGACAGAGGGTCCCGGATTACAGCGTAAATCTGTCGGTCTTACCTTTGAATGTGTTCCTTGGCCTCCTCTCGTGCTTCTTCTGCAGAAGGACCTCGTTCATTGTCCTACAATTACAGAAGTACCACAGTCAGTGTCCATCAATCACCGACGAGATTCGGAACAGGTCAGACGGAGTCTGATATAATCCAATATGACACATTCCTGTGGTACTGTGTATCTTTTACAGGCTGTTTGGAGCCAAGAAAGTGACAATGATTAAGAGCAATCTTGACCCTATTGGATATGCTCTAGGTATTGGCTTTTCTTTGAAAAATGACTAAAGTCAGTCACCCATGTGTCCTTCATAAAGAAAGAAGTTTCTTCAACAGTTGTAAATCTCTGTGTATATAGTGTGTTTCCCCAACATTGCAGGGATCTTAAAAAAATCCTTGTGCACATAAAAAATGACAAAATGGGTGTGCAATTTTTTTACATCAAGGTCAACACTCCCCCCTACCCCACCCAATAAACTTCATTGAAAATTTCCTCATTTATTTTCATATTTTAAATGATATTACATGGACAATATTCAATGAAAGTTGTGTATTTATTGCACATGTATACAGTTTATTTACGGTTTATTCAGTTTGTAATAAAATAGTAAGATGAACTATTATAAGCTAGGAATCTGTGAGCCAATGCTCACAAGTGATACTCCCACTCTAAACTTAGTTACGCTGTCAATATACAGTACATAATTCGATCCAAGTTCTCAGCAAACAGGAAGTAGATGTTCAATGAATCTGAAAATGCATCCCACAATACACCACACCTATATAAAGCTTCATGCAAAATATTAGTAGCCTGTGATAAATAGTTGCAGAGAATTATGTTACCAAAAATTGTGAGACGGTCGGAATGACAGAATGAACAGTATATGCCCCCTCTCCATCTGTAGATATAGGAAACAGTAAATTAAAATTATTTTACTTGTTATTTCTGTAAATGTATCAATAAATTGTTTGGAAACAGTAAATTTTATTCAAATTTTAAAACAATAGTTGACGCTGACCTGGGCTGTATGCTTGCTTCATTTTGCTACATTTCTTGTTTCTCGGGGTCATCAGTTAAACATATAAAGGGGGGGGGGGAGGTGTATCTGACAAAAAGTAGAGACAATATTTAGAGGAAAAAAAGCACAAACACTAAGAAAACTTTTGTATGCTATCAAACAGATTAGGGCTAGTCTATTTTGCGAACATCGAATCCTAGTTCAAAACCACAGAGTACTGTTCAGTCGACAGGTAAAATTCACGGACAGCTTCCTCTTTACTCTTGATTATGATTATTTTGTTGACCACTAGATTCTATGGTCTTGCTCAAGGACAAAATCTATAGAAATCGATGTTCCAGAAATAATGATGAAACCAATGTATCAATTATTAAACCATTAAGTCGTTAACAATGAGTTGCTAAGGCTTTAAAAACCTGTAAATAAAGTCCCTAATCACTGCTTCATGAGATACGGCATAAAAATGGCATAAAACTCTCAAAGAGAATCCAACTTGGCAATTCTAAGCCAAAGAATACAACATAAAATATTGAAGAAAAAAGATATTCCTGAAAGCTCTCTATTATAGGAAAACTGGAGGGGATTGTTTTGTGTGGACAATTAAATGAACATTGAACGACAGGCGACACATGTTCCTTGTCCTTACTCCTCCTGTACAAACTACATTAATTATAGAGAATATCGCATTATCGATTCAAATGAATACAGGATTCTGATTCCCTTCCATAGCTACATGAAGAATTAAAGCATGTACATATTCCATGTTTGATGAAGAAAACATGTACATATATTCCATGTTTGATAATGCACGGATATATTTTCATTACATCAAGGACAGTGACAATAATAGAAACAATGGGACTATTATTTGATCTTTTGTGATGCAAAATATATGTAATACAAAAAGACACATACACACCAAAAAGTAAGAAAATAAAGATAGGGAATTTTTCTTAGGCCATGCACTCATTGTAAAGAATGCCCTCCCCTTTCCAGTTTGAAATAATGAAGTCTGTAGAAAATGATTATTTTGGGCAGTCACAGAATAGAAAACTCCAACAAACACCTTGTTGGTTTTTGTTTGTTTGTTTTTCATTCTCTCTATTTTTTCTTGGTCAAGAATTTTTGAAAAGCTAACTTTCAATCCCCCCCCCCCCCAAACTCCCTTTGAAAAATGATTAACCCTGCCTGGAAAAGGAAGTACAGACAAACTAGAAACAAGCCCATGTGTACACAAGGATTCAGGAACAAACAAACACAATTTTTTTTCCATTTTATCGGAAACTTCAAGTATTATTTTAGATAAGATAGGATCAAAACCTAATAAACTTGATGTATAATGTACAAATATTTGGTTGATTATTACTAACACTGAAGCTGAATGGCAATCAATACATGGGCTCTACCACTGTTGAACTTTGGCAAACACAGATCTACAACAGCTAAATGACCTCGAGCCTGTTGTTTGACACCGTAATAGAAACAAGTTTTATTAAACCTAATCAATATTTCATTCAAAATAAGCAAAATTACATTTTATAAATTGCTTTACCTGCTTTTGTTTTCAGTGAAATATATCAATGTCAAAATTTGCTTCATACAAATCAATCATTCAGGGCCCTGTTTTTAATAGAGACCCACATTTTGACTTGTTTTTAAAATTGATCAATTGATATATTTCCTTTCACAAATAATTTGCATTTATTAGTTATGTAAATACTCTAGCTTCTGCATACAAAGGTTTTCTATTTTAAATTCTAAAGAAGATTGCCCACTTTAGGTAAATCTAAATTTTCACAATGTGTGAACTAAAATACAATGTACTATACACAAAAGTCAGTGGAACATCTCCGTATCATTAAGAGACACCCATTTCACCCCAAAATACAAATTTATCATTAAAATGAAAGACCTGTAAAAATTTAAATACCCATTTAAATTCAGATTGCATGAAAATACAAGAATATATTCATCAATACACAAAAGTTCAAAGAAATTTTTTCTTTTACGAGGACTAGAAAGCAAAATTTTTCAAATGCCTCTGAAAACAGAATATTGCAAGAACATCTGAATATATAGGCATAATCATCATTGTGACAATTTCCTGAGCAGTAACTAACAGAGACAGATAACAAAACAATAAGCCACGCGTGTACCTCCCAGCTGATTCCTGTCAATGATAAAACCTTTGATCCTTAATCACAACCTTATACTCTGGTGTTTAATATTAAATCTTATTAATCGGATAATGCCATTAAATGCTTATGTTTGACCCTCCTATCAGGTTCAATATTAACACATTATTCCAGACGGTAAACCGTAATTAAGAAGTTAAGAGATGTATTTAAGTACGTCTAGTTGTTTAGGATACTCGGTTATTATTTGATACAGAGGGTGAATACCGCTAGGGAAATTCACACGTCTCAGAATGTGAAAGACCTCGCGATCAATGATTTGCCATTGATAGATANTGCGAGGGAAATTCATACGTCTCAGAATGTGAAAGATCTCGCGATCAATGATTTGCCATTGATAGATAGAGAGTTTATGTTTGTCGCGAATATGGTGAAATCCCTGTCTTTACATTGGATTAAATCCACCTTATTGATCAGTGAAAATAAACAGAGAATTTAAATGTCGCTGTACGTACAATATGCATATTTATGGTGAACACTCAGTTTTTCACATGCACTCAACGTGTGGAAACTTCAGAAATGGCAATCGGGGATAAGATTCGTGCAAAACAACAGCGATGCCTATTAAAAGGGCACTTGTTTTAAAAATTTATGATGTTTAAATATTTTCAGTGGAGGAGATTTTTAAATTTTACTTTGACGCTGAGACAACAAACTTCAGGAAGCAAATAACTTTTTATTTACCATTAATTCTACGAATGAGCACTTTAAAAGTAGAGACGTAAAGATTACAGATGAAAGTGTGTATATATTTGCAAGGATGACTCAATGTTGAAATCCAACAACGTACATTTACATGTTGACTAAGCAACTTGAATCGAGTGGAATCTTTAGTGACCAGTTTGTACCATGTCAAAAAGTAATTCCCAGGAACTATATACATCATAACAGTGTCGTCACAGACCAAGAAGGAGTCGTGTAAAACAAAATGCTCTCTCCCAAAGGACAGTGTTTGAGGTAAAAATTTATGCAATCATTCAAAAAAGTTTATAGGAAAATATAAAAAGAAAACTGTATGAAAACCAAAGTATGACATTCAGAATGAAGAATTTTAAACTTTTGGAAAAAGCTGCCGGTGAATTGGTTAAGGCCATCAGTCTTGGGGACATTGAGGAGATTCAAAAAGTACTAAATAAGTACAAAAAATTGCGCCCAGACGTAACCACGACCATTACGACAGACGGGACAACAGCTCTTCACTTTATTGCACGATGGCATCGACAAACAATTTTAGAGATGATCTTGGAACCGGGAATCGAGATCAACGTACACGATAATGATGGAGCCACTCCACTGCAAACCGCTTTTCTTCATAACAATCTGGATACTGCAAAGTATTTCATAGAATATGGTGCTGATGTGAACGAGTCTAGCTCGATAAAAACTGGTGCTAAAATCATACACAAAATGGTGACCACCGGACGTCTGCACGCAGTGAGTATCCTCACGGAATGCGGGGCCTCTATAAATTCTGCCGACAAAATGGGACGCACCCCCCTACACCTCGCCATGATCAGAAACGACTTGAACATGTCCAAACTTTTGCTAGAGAAAGGAGCAGAGATAGATGTGTGTGACTTAAATGGCATTAACTCTCTACATTTATCCATAATATACCAACATCCTGACATCACTAAACTGCTTATACAACGGGGTGCGGACATTTCCTTCAAAGACAAGTCGGGTATGCTTCCTCTCCATTTATCCGCGTCAGCTGGGTATTTAGACATCACCAAACAGATACTCAAGAAAAGCAATGCTCACATCAACACCAAGGAGAGGCTCATGGGAAGGACTCCTCTGCATCTCTCGTGCGCGATCAACAACCTGCCCATCACGAGACTTCTGATTGAGAACGGCGCAGACATCAATTTGACCACGAACTTTCGCAAATCTCCATTACACATTGCTTCCACAAACAAGGCCCCCGAGATAGTTACGTTATTACTAAGAAACGAGGCCAATGTGAACATAATGAGTATCGGCAATAAAACGGCCTTACACAATGCAATCGAGTCTGGCCAGGTCAGTATCACTTACTCGTTATTACAATATGGAGCCAATTTGAATCTCCGCGATCTTCACGGCCACACCCCTCTTCACTACGCTGCGCGACTAGGAAGTTCAGAGTGTGTGAATGCTTTACTTAGGTTTGGCGTAAATGTGAACAGTTATGATAATACCCAGAAAACTGCTCTACACTTCGCAGTAATGAACAATCACCTAGACACTGCCCTATGCTTGATTCGGGGAGGAATTAATTTTAGTACGCGAGATGAAGAAAATAAAACGGCCATGGATTACGATGAGTCGGGAAGACTGAATGAAATATTAACCAAAATGTATCGCGTCTAGATCTCAAAAGATTATTTCTTCTGGAACACCCTGAATTCAAGTGTACCCTAACCATTTTTCAGCACGTTTTATAAACCTGTCACTCTAGGCTTCTGCCTGGAGACCTGCTATTAAACAACGTGAGAAAATGACATTAGGTTTTCCATGACCTATTGATGTGATCTTATCTTTTTTTCCCATAGATCTACGGAAGACCTAAATTGATTGCAAGAGATTCAAGGGCTAAAAAAGAGATTTAAATTTCAGACATTATACTTTCAGCATTTAGAGAAGACTCGTCCGTCAATAAGCCATATAAAAACAATCAGAGACGTCCGGCAGTATCCAATGTTTAATGTCAATTTTCACTGAAAAAGGAAGAAACCGTTATTGCCCTTTTAACACTTGGTCAATAACTTTAGCTGTTACAAAGAAAAGTGATTCTCAGTTGAATGACATTTTGTGTTTAGTTTCTTCTCTATCTATATTGAAATTTATGTACATATACTTTGGGTAGTTATTAAAAATGTAATTGAAACTTCAAGTGTTATTTGACATGATATTTCTTTTCAATTTATGGATGAATAGCCATTTAATAAAATGGTTTCCATCTTTAAAATATGCTGTGTATCATTCGCCTGATCGGTGAATAGAATATGAAAGTTTCCTTTCACAAATACACTACCTGCTTAAAGATTAATGAAAGTTATCACTTTTCATGGCATGAAACGACATCAGAATTAAACATCCATCACAAAAACCAGAACTTGTTCAAACATGTAGAGAAATCAAACAACAAAATCAAACAGTTAATGTCATTAACGAAGGCGAAGAAATCAAGCAATACAATAAAAAGATATCATCATTAATGAAGGGGAACAAAGAAAAATAGAATTCAGATGAATTGTAAAGAAATACATTTATTCTATGTACAATTCTTTTTTCAGGATTCGTCACAATGTTTGGAATTTTGACTTTTTGTCTCTACAGGCAGAGCTCAAATACATGTACTAGATATAAAACTCGGATAATATTTTCAGTTTTTGAACAATAATAA
>CAJDSM010022827.1:3292-24151 GCA_903981925.1 Ostrea lurida
ACAAAAGCAAGCCGTTCCATTCATTATGGTATGAAAGTTCAATTTCCAAATACTTATCAGAAGTGGCGGATCAAGGATTGGTCGAAATGGGGGGGGGGGCTGGATCCATTGAAAAAGTAGCCAATAACCTTAAGGTCTGCGCCGTGAAGCCCAAAGCGGGGGCCCAGGGGGTGAAGCCCCAGGAAGCTCTCAGGGTTCTTTAGAGCTTTGAAAATTCACTTTTTAGAGTTAAATTTGACTATATATAGATCATATACATAATGATCAAGCTTTGCGTCACCCAAAAAAGGGGGGGGGGGGGGGGGGGCGGGCGGGACCACCTGCCCTCCCCCCCCCCCCCCCCCCCCCCCCCCCCCCAAGATCCGTCAACTGCTTAAATTTTCTTTACACAAATATTTCAAATCCCTGCCAATTATAATTGTACAGGACGAGACCTGGGTGGTGTTTGAGGTTATACATGTATCTCGAGGACGCAAGACGTGGATGTTCCCTCATAATCTCCAGTACGTTCCACAATCCTGCAACACGAGAAATAAAAATAAATACAAAATACTTAGCCTAGGGCACGCAGCCCGTTTAGGATTCCCCACTCAAACACCTTGGCAGCCATATCTATTTAAAAATGAATTACACCACAAGGAAGGCCAACTTTTTTAAAGAACTGAGAACCTCTAATTTAAATTGAGGTGACACCAAAGAAACAAACAAATCATTCGCCGATACAACAAACCCTTTCATTTGTGGACCATATCCCAAATAAACACGTTTATAATTCCGTAAGCCCATCATTTATATTAAAATTAATTAGTGGACCGATATGCCTGAACATCACGCTGAAAATGCTGCCCATGACTTTTCAAACATCAACTTTTACCGACGTAGAATGGCGATTCTCCACAAGTGTTTGATAAGCTGCCCTAGTTAACATGTCTGACCTATTTGCCAACGTCGGTAAATAAACTTTCTCTAAAGGTTTTCAGCGTAAACTCAAATTTATCAAATCGAATAAAACTTATTTGGTTACCCGGATGCCCAACGTTATTTAAATCAACCATCGCCTGCTTTAATCAGTAAATCGGATAAAGCCTCGTTTTGGAGTGCTAAATTTTTCGATAGAATGCTCTAGACTGATTTGTTCGCCAGAGCACGGCCTGCTATTGACAAACGGCTATCGGTGACCTACTAAAAATTATACATGTATGATATTCACATTAGTTTCGATCACAGTTCGATTATGTGAGCTAAAATAGGTAGAAAAGAATTCAATTTAGTGGGGCCAAAACGCTAAATTCACATTTCATTTCTAAGATCAAAGTGCACAAGGCCATCAAACAGCAGCAATGTATTGGGCCACATAAATAAATGTCTGAGCATTCTCGCCGAAATTCATTTTGAAAAAGTGGGTAGGTAGGTAGGGTCTTTTTATTTTTTGTTTTATTTCCCAAAGAGCAAGGGTAGCGCGATTTTTTTAATTTTTGTTTTTAAAAGCAAAACGATATAAAACCTGAAATAATTCAATATATTTACGAAATGGTAATTTCAAGGGCATCCAATTGTATGGTGTAGATGACAACTCAGTAAATAAATTGGTGACTTCATGATAAATGTTTAAGTTGAGATATATATAAATTACATTCAATTTTGGTAAGCGGTGACCACAAAATCAAATACTCTGATTCCCCACCTAAAAGCTGATGAAAATAAGAAAATATCCTTTGACATATATTATGTTAAATATTATTTCCCAATTATACGAGTATTTTCATTGTATTAATACCAGTCCATTAAATTTAAATTCGTTATTCATAAAATCTGAGAAACCATAACATTGAACGGAGGCCCTTACACCAGTATGTTGAGCGGGAATCCTCTGGCTTATAAAAATCTCTGCATATAAAAAATAATGAAAGTAATCAATATTTAAATTGCACCCTTTAGAGAAATACTAACACACAATGATTCCTTTCAGATAGGCATAAAAAACAATATTGATGAGGTACTCTTGAGTCAAACTATATCACGAGTAAAGTAGCGTCAGAGGAGATATCTTAATTATTTCGGGATAAATCTTGCATATTATGATCGATGCGCGCGGAATTTTTTTTAATGGAAGCTAATAAAAAAAACCCAGCGGCAATTTTATAGGGCGGCGGTTCTTGAGAACCAGATTGATTAATTTTATTTGCTGGGAAAAATCCAGCTGAATTATTAATTCCGAGGACATACATATGCACGATGATAACAAAGGTCGGTAGGATACACGTGGGCACTGTTCCAGAGTATTGGCTCGTTAGATAGACTTAACAAGTTTACAGTATTTCTGTGTGTGGTTGACTTGCACAGAGTTTGGCTCGTTAGACAGTTAATCAGGTTTGGTTAGCGCGTATTTCTGTGTTCTTACTGTTCCAGGGTTTGGCCTGGGTAGATGGATTCTAACAGGTTGAGCGCGTATTTGTTGGCCATATTCTTCATCTCTCGTCGTCTTCATCATGCAGAGCACCGTGGTCAGATTGTAAACGTTTTGTTCAAGTAGTGCTCACATAACTAGAAATAAAAGAGGACTGTGAGCAATGCTCACTAAGGAACAACCCACCGCTTATACCAATCTCTAAAGGGTATTGTTAATGCTTTCAAGAATTTGAAATGGAATCTACTTGCTATTTTATGTTCGAGAGCTTGACCTGACATTTTTGAAGTTAATATGATATGTACATACCAGTGAAATTAATGCACATTCATCGAGTCAAGAGGACTAAGAAAGATTGAATATCAAAACACTGGAACAACTATTCAGTTAAAAACAATACAAGGTCGGCATCATTGTTTACAACAGATTGCAAGTTAGACTTAGTCATAAGAATAACATCAATCTGGAAATTGATGCAATATTGGATAAATCAAATGTTAAATTCACTTCAAAAGCACTCACAGATGAATAAAACGTTTTACTTTATTATCAATTTTTTGTGGTTTGTTGATCTTAGCGAATCCTAAAGCTTAGAATTATTCATTGACAATATTACTTTAAACAGTCAAATATGCTCTCAAGTTGCTGAAATATATTTCTCTTAGATATAATACTTTTGCCAATAACACACTGATTACTGATTTGAAAATCTGCTAAGTAAACGGTTACCCTTGATATTGATAATCTTGCTAAGTGACAAGGTTACCCTTGATATTGTAAATCGGTCAAACAATCGGATTGGTGCACTTTGGAGGAGATGCGAGAGATCTCATGCCTATTGAATGGATTACGGTCGTCCAGCTGTAGATGTGTGTGGATTTGTAGACGGAGGTCTGTCTCGATAGCTGACAAGGGACCACAGGTGCTAAAAATAGAAACTATTTATAGTATCAATAGTGCATAAATACATTCATGAAATTATTTATAGTTAAACAGGTGTACAGTATGTAGAATCTATTTGTAGTATCAACAGGTGATAAGTAACATAATTAATAGAAATTATTTATAAAATCTATAAATAAATTCCTCAATAGCAGCATACACAGTGTATAACTGTTGATGACCTGCCTACCCTTGAGATATCCATAGATTTCCTGTCGTAAGCGTCAGCAGTTCTTGGAGAGCTTTGTGTTGGACGACGGTCATTCTAGGCACACAGTCTCAGGGCTCCAACATATACTGAAATATTACACGTTTTGATAATTGATCAGCACAAATGCTATAAGAATGCTCATGAGGTCTATCAACAAGAGCTTTCTCACGTGAATTCTGTGTGTATCTGTACATTCTCGCACATGTCATCAGAAGTTGGGCAGGATGACGGTGCAGTAGAAGAACGTGCAATCACAGGCTTGTCTGACCTGAAAGTAACGGAAATAAAATTTCGTACGAACGTGAATCAACGCTTGTTAACCTGAAGTCAACGGAAATAAATTCGTACCATCAATGTGTATCAAGCGACAGAAAATAAAAATTCGTTACATCAATGTGTCTCGAAGTCATGTGTTATTGAAGTCAACGGAAAATAAAAATTTGTACCATCATGTGTCTCGAAGTCATGGAAATTTTTTTTTGGAACATCATGTGTCATTAAGTCAACGGAAAACAAATTCGTACATCAACGTGTAATCAAGTAACGGAAAATAAAATTCGTGCCATCAATTTGTCATTCAAGTCAAGGAAATAAATTTGTACATATATTGATAGTACAATATTATAGGCTAAATCCATATCGCTTGGCATATCAGCTTGCGGCCCATATCACCTCAGGCGTTTGGCCTCGAGCTAATATGGGGCACTCGGGCTGATATGGATGTGATATGTGATATGGATTTTAGCATGTAATATTCTCATACATTTTATAATTTACCATTCTTCTATTTTTTCAATTTTTGTCTGCAAAAATCATACTATCATGAATTACACAAGAAATGCTATGAGCAAGCCCCTTTATATGTGAATTCCGCTACTCCTGTAGGTATAAAATCATTCAGATCAAAATGTGCACAAAATGGATCATGTAAACAATCCCACAAGTTTCACAGAATTTGTTGAGTGGGTTTAGAGTAGTAGAGAGGGGGGGGGGGGGGGGGGGGGGGGACAAAACAAAGAAGCAACAACAGGATACTATAAACCCCCACTTCGCTTTTGGCCGGGTATATAATTAAGTGGCATGATTACTTTTCTCGAAGATCAAAATGACTCCATTTTCTTCATTGTGGCCATTAGCTGCTTGTAACTCTCATCCTTGAATGTTTTCTGAAGAAAGAATGAAATAAAAAAAAATACAAAACTGAAACTTTAATTTTATTTAAAATCTTTCAGATCATCAAACAGATTTTAAAAAATCCCCCCCTTTCTAAGTGGATTCTCCCTACCATTTTTGTGCAAGACAAAGCTAGGTGCAATAAACATCTTTCCTTGGTCCTTAAACAAAATTTTGCTACCATCAATTTTCAGATTTTGCAAAGTAAAGTGTGAACAATATTAATACTAGAAATGTTTTTCAATGAGCATTCATAAAGTAATGTATAATTACGGGTCATTCAGGCAGTTCTGCAAGAACAGGGCTGATAAAACATCTAATCGCTCTCGCTGTACTTGTCTGGTATTCTTTTACATTACATGAAATGGAATTAAAATTAAACATTCAGCAATGTTTTTGTCAGCAAATAAAACTGTTTCATTGTATTTTACACATCTATCAATAAAATACACTGGAGCAGTGTTTTAAACTTTACATCCAACTAAATGACTTGACCATTGAACACATACATAACATACATGACTGTATGAATACAATGTATATGAGAAGAGTAAAAGAAAACTTGATACTTTCCAATACCAGGTACACACATTCTAGTGTATCAGTAATTACAGTCAATTTAGTTTTAAAATCAAAACAATCTTTGTATCAGATTTCACATGCGCATCGTTACAAAACTGTTAAAAGATCTAGTTGGTCGTATTGATATTTTGTAAAGGAAATGGGAAAATGCTCCGCAGTGGAGTTACAGACACTCAGACAGACAGGGAGGGACGGTTGATCCCTTAGCCTATTGTCACAGGTGACACAATAAAGCAGCAAGGTAGCCTCACAGAGAAGTTTCTGGAAATCCGGCTAGATAAACTGATGGGAATTCCTGGTAGATAATACTGATGGAAATTCCCGGTAGACGTACCTTGGTCCGCACCGATCATGTTCAGATAAGTAATACTGATAGGAAATTCCCGGTAGTATATACTGATAGGAAATTCCTGGTAGATAGTACTGATAGGAAATTCGGTGGAATAATACTGATGGGAAATTCCCGACGTAAGATAATACTGATGGAAATTCCCGCCGTAGATAATAGCTGATAGGTAATACTGATGGAAATTCAGTTAGATAATACTGATAGGAAATTCCTGGTAGGATAATACTGATAGGAAATTCCCGGTGGATAAATACTGATGGGATAATCTGCAGATTAGACGTACTTTTGGCCACGCCGATACTGTTCAGATAGAATAATACTGATGCGCGAATTCCGGTTGATATATACTGATTGGCTGAAATTCCCGGCCTGAGCACGTACGTCCGCGGCCACGCCGATACTGCCTTCAAGATAGATAGTTACTGATGGGAAATTCCCGCGGGATAGATAATACTAGATGGGAAATTCCCTATAAGATAATAACTGATGGGCAATTTCCGGTAGATAATACGCGATGAAACCGGCCGTAGACGCTACCTTGGCAAAAACAAAAAGAAAAACGAGGAACACCACGCCATATCTGTTCAGACAGATGACACTGAGCGTGATTGTACAAATGTGATTTAGCAGACTCCGCATCACATCGATCTGTCTGAGTGGAAAGTGGCTACTATAGCCTGCCAAAGTAAAATACATATAATATGATTGTTCTATACCCTGTCAAATAAACACAGTACATTAATATGCGTGTGTGTTCTGTAAAATTTAAAGTTACAACATTAATGAGATTCTAACAATTTCATTCTTATAAAATAATTCTCTATTTTGTGCCTTACATTTTCAAAGGAAACAAGATGTGTTTGTGAAACACTGATGCCCCAGATTCCCCATACCAGTGGACGGAACTTGTCATAAGGAACAAACATGCCCTATCAGCTACCATTCAAATGTTATGATTTTGGAAAGTAGGACAGAGTCATAAGATCAAAAATTTTGTAACCAGTGGAAAGGGCTTGTCTAAAGAATACATGACAATTGTGTGAAATATAAAAGTCCCATCACTTTAGTTACCATTCAAAAGCTTTGGCCAATGTTTAAGGCTTTGTAAACAGGCCAAAAACTACATGCCTCGGAATGAAAGATTTCAAGAGCAAGAAAATTTAGGTAATATTATTTTGTGCACTTTAAGTACCTTTAGCAATATTAAGTCCTCGCATGAAATGAAGGACTACAGTATCTTGCAGCAATATTTCCTCGTGTGATATGAAGAACTATGTTACCTTGAGCAGCTCGATGAGTCGGCACAGACAGAGCAGACAGGACTTGGTCATCGGTTTGGACATGGCAACATGGAGGTTCATCGTCGTTCTCACTAAGTGACTAATGTTGTATGCGTGTAGAACACCCTTCATATAAACACAATGGTATAATTCTCACTAAGTGACTAATGTTGTAGGCATGGAGTACACCCTTCATATAAACACAATGGCATTACATCGAGTGTTAAAAGTCATTCAAAAATATCAACAATGAATTATATAGATCTCCCTACAAACGGAGATAGAGTGATAGTTGAACAACTGCAGAAAACATGGTACCAAAAAAAACTTTTAAAATAATCTGTGATGGATTGAAAAATTAACCAGATCTACAGTGTATTTCATTATATTTTTGATATTTTCATGAGGAGAGGAGCGGATATAAACACACATTTTGTCTCAATTGTAAATTCCATCCCCCCCAAAAAAAATGTTGAACATATAATTATTATACAGCATATATACCTCTTTATTTGAATGAGATATTCAGTAAAACCTCAAACACTAAAGCATTTATGTCTACGCTACGTATACAACCTGTCCATTCTTGGCATCCTCTATAAGACACACTATGATCGTTACCTGAATGAAGAGCACACATCTGTTGTTGAGGTCCTCCATTAGCGAGTTCGATTTAGACATGCTAGATTCCATCTCTACCATCCAGGCCATTACTGACGTGTGGAAATTCTGGACGTCTCTAAATAACAATACAACACGTGTACATAACGTCATAAATCACAGTGTATAATATACAATAGAAAAACGTGTACATACACGTATAAATCACAGTGTATAAATACAATAGAAAAACGTGTACATACACGTCATAAATCACAGTGTATATATACAATAGAAAAACGTGTACATACACGTTATAATCACAGTGTATAATATCAATAGAAAAACGTGTACATACACGTCATAAATCACACGGTGTATAAAAACACTGCAGTCTACATCTGTAAACAGCCGTGGAGAGAAAAATTCTCAAGTAGTAGATCTGTCGGTCTTTAATTCATGTTTTCAATAAAATTCTTTTAAAAGATTCATATGGAAAAGCTCAACGATTATCAAGTGAATCATCCTCAGTCTCATCATAGACTAATAAAAGCCAAGTACATGTATTCATGATAGACCAAGGTTTAGAAGTTAACCCATGTAAAATTCATTGATCAGAACAAACTTTCATATTATAAGGATACTTTGTGGCAAGCTTGGATGAGAATAATCATAAAAGTTGTCCGATAAGTCAAAAAACGTAAACATTAATTGACAAGTATAATCACATCTTTACATATTTTTCTTTTTTTTTTTCAACATTATGATATTTGTACCAGGCATGTGTAGATATTCTACATGATATTAAGAATGGAGTTTTCTGAACCAGTTTATGTGACAGAAAGCAGCCCATTGAAATCAGCTGAAATGTATATGTATATCACCACACAAAGCATGCATAAGATAATAGCAATTACATGTATAACTAATGGCAGTCCAAGTCTACAAAGAAATTCATGACCAAGTCCAGTCGTCCTGGAGGTTATAAAACTTTTTTCTGTACTCATACTCAAACTCGTACTTTTTGCCAACCATTATCTATGCAAAGCTGTTTGTTTTGAGTACAACTCAGATCAAACTCCAAAGCATACTAAAAACATCTTGACCATGTACTCCATTTGAGTATAAGAATGATTATAATTATATCAAAGTTTCATAAAGATTTATAGATCACCTGAAGGTCGAGCTTGAGTATGAAAACATGGCTTATTGCTCAAAAAGTTTTATAACCTCCAGGCCCGACTTCAGAATAAAGTACTGACTCAGCCGACCAAGTCATGTCTGGACTTTGTGTCATCATGTGAAGCCCCTCCCCTGGTTGTGTCGTCATGCATGACTGTATTCTGTGAAGCCCCTCCCCTATGTATTCAGTCCTTGTTCTAAATGGTGCATGCCCAACCACTGGCCCAACCACTCATCCCCCCCCCCCCCCCCCCCAACTGATGAGCATAATAGCTGATGAAACCACAGCAATCTAATTAAATGCTCAGTGTAGTTGATCTACAGGGATAGACAACATCATATGTTAGAAAACTGAGTAATCAATACACAACAGCAAAAACTGATAATTAATACAAAACAACTTATACCAACCTGGACCTGGCAAGTCAATTAAAAAAAGAGGATTCAAATTTTACTCAATTCATAATAGTATTTTGCTAAAAGTTCATACAAATTGAATGCATTTAACAAGTAAATTAATTATATAATATACATTGTTACATACATGTATGGGAAAATTTAAATGTTGCCATCAAGTTAAACATTTAATATAAACCTCTTTTGAATTTGTCCAGTGACAAGGGTAAATGATGAAAACATTCCGTCAAAAAGTATAATGGTATATATATCTAAACCCTGAGTACTGCACTAAATCCCATCACTTATAACCATATCAATTTTGGTGACAAGACACATGTGGGTAAGTGACCTTCACCAAGCAACTAGCATCAGCAGTAGAAGTAATGGGTCTTTCAGATATGAACTTTAGAGAGAAGCACAGTGGTGCACTTGGCGTATGCACTGGGAAAGAACCCTGACTTCTGTGACCTTGACGCGACCTTGATGTGACCTTGAGTGCCATCCATGGATCAGAATGAGTGGCACTTCACCCACAGCTAGTGATGTCCAACACAAAGAGATATATTCTTGAACAACTTACAAACTGCAAATACAGTTGAAGCTCGATATCTCGAACACTGATATCTCAAATACTATGGTTATACGGAACTGATTTGGAGTCCTAAGCTCCTGTTTTCTTGGTATTTTTACCCTTGATATCTCGAATTCACGGTATCTGTATTTTTTTGGTCCAATCGAGTTCCGAGATAACGAGGTTCCACTGTATGCTTGTATCATTTTTTCTCTTCATTTTCTCTCAAAACTGACCCACTTTCCATTTTCAAATAACTTAACAAACTTCTCCTTCTATCAACTGTGTTCAATACGTGATTTTCTTTCTCCCTGTCCTTACTTTGTCAGCAGCTGTTTCGCTGGGTCAGCCATGACGATCTTGTGCGGTCACTGCGTCCTTAGCCTTCCTGTCCAGAAGCTTGTCCAGCTGTGGCATTTTACTCAGCAGGAACTGGGTCGGGAACCAGACAATGTTACCAATCAAGTGGACAGCCGGAACCTGTAATGTACCATCAAATGAACAGCAAAGCGACAGTCGGCATTGATCAAATATCTAAACGTTTACAACATTGCTCACTGTTACAATTATCATTAAATTTTTACGTTTACAATAAAAAAATATACCTTTATATGATACACAATCATCACAATGATAGATTTATAACACACAATCATGCCAATGATAGATTGATGATTCAAAATCATGACAAAGATAGATTTATAACACACAATCATGACAATATAAGATTTATAACACACAATCATGCCAATGATAGATTTATGATTCAAAATCACGACAATGATAGATTTATAACACACAATCATGCCAATGATAGATTTATGATTCAAAATCACGACAATGATAGATTTATAACACACAATCATGCCAATGATAGATTTATGATACACAATCATGACAATGATAGATTTATGATTCAAAATCATGACAATGATAGATTTATAACACACAATCATGACAATGATAGATTTTATAACACACAATCATGACAATGATAGATTTATAACACACAATCACGACAATGATAGATTTATAACACACAATCATGCCAATGATAGATTTATGATACACAATCATGACAATGATAGATTTATGATTCAAAATCATGACAATGATAGATTTATAACACACAATCATGACAATGATAGATTTATAACACACAATCATGCCAATGATAGATTTATAACACACAATCATGACAATGATAGATTTATAACACACAATCATGCCAATGATAGATTTATGATTCAAAATCACGACCAATGATAGATTTATAACACACAATCATGCCAATGATAGATTTATGATACACAATCATGACAATGATAGATTTATGATTCAAAATCATGACAATGATAGATTTATAACACACAATCATGACAATGATAGATTTATGATTCAAAATCATGACAATGATAGATTTATAACACAACAATCATGACAATGATAGATTTATACACACAATCATGACAATGATAGATTCGTCCATATCTTTTTATGATACACAATCATGACAATGATAGATCTATTCATACCTTTTTATGTACATCCCATACACTTTTAAACACTTCTTGTCAATCCACCCTGAAAGATCTGGAAATGTAAAATGTACAAACCACACAGACCGACGAATTTAAACCTCTGGTCCATCTCGTTAGATTCACCTGTAAAAAAAAAAAAAAAAAAAAATCAACAAAAAATCAGCTTTATCTATCCACACAGACCGACAAATTTAAACCGCTGGTCCATTTCGTTAGATTCACCTGTAAACGAAACAAAAATAAATAAATCAAAAATCAAAAAAATCCGCTTTATCTACCCATCAATTTCTGCTTTTGATGGTTGTTCATTGCAATTTTTTTTAACAGCATTGTGCAATCACTAAAAGCTGGTGGTATCTCTTGACTTGACACATATATACATTTAAACTTGATTAAGTAGCCATGATGCAGTAACAGTTTCTGACTTGGTCAGGTCATTTCCAGTTGTCCAGTCTGACAGCCCAACATCACCAAATTAGCAAGTTTTAACCTGAGCACTGCAACATTAATTTGTATTGCAAGGCTTAGGCTGAGACCAGGACGCGACAGACTGAAATCAATATCTAACAGAGAGAATATTTCATAACTTCCCCATTACTATTCCTAGAATATTCCATAGCTTCCCCATTACTATTCTAGAATATTTCATAGCTTCCCCATTGCTATTCCTAGAATATTTCATAGCTTCCCCATTACTATACCTAGAATATTTCATAGCTTCCCCATTGCTATTCCTAGAATATTTCATAGCTATCACATTACTTTTCCTAGAATATTTCATAGCTTTCACATTACTATTCCTGAGTTTGAATGAAACTCAGTTTTCGAAGTAATGAAAATGCAGACCCACTGTGATGCATATACTGCATTTACACATGCACACAGATAACATGTACAGTTGAACTTCGATATCGCAAACACTGATATCTCGAATACCATAGTTATGTTGAACTGATTTGGAGGTCCCAACCACATAATTATTTTCTTAGTATTTTTACCCTCGATATCTCGAATTCACTGATATCTCGAACTTTTGTCTTGGTCCCATCAAGGAGGTTCGATTGTATATGTTTCCCCATCAAGTGAGCTAACAATATTACCAATTCTGGCTTCCAGCTCCGTCAAATAATCTCTGATGCTGACCGCGAATTCCTCGGCCAGGTTAGGGTTCTTAGAGACAAACACAGAGGGGGTGTCAAAAGGTTGCTCCACACAGTCCTTCAATAATCACAATAGCAAGTCGTTCATTGTGATACGAATCATAAATTGTAAAATGGGCAATTAACTACAATACAGAATTACTAATTATTATCAATTAATTATGACACAGACCATTTTATGTATAATACAGATCATCATATGATTATATGTAATCGTGTTTCTAGTATGACAAAATATGAAAGATTTACACGTAACTGTTGTATGAAAACAAGAATTGTAGGAATATCATTTAGAGCTCATCATTACATATCACCATGATAATAGAAAAGAGTGTGTGTGGGCCTATAGGGTGGGAGGGGGGGGGGGGGGGGGGGGGTGATACACTGATGGCACACATTTCACATTTGCTACTCACCTGAAATATTCTCCCATCCAACAATTGTCCCTCAAGCTTCATGATCAACTTCTCAAATGGTCGGATCTTCTCGGGAGCGATTCCAAACTTCCCTGGATCGTGATGGACAGACTTCAGCATTCTACAACAATATTGACATGTACATCTATATTCAAAAGAAATTTTCATCTTACTTTGAAGAGCTATCTTGAATGATCACAAAACAAATGTGACACAGCTTTGCAGACAACACAAAATCTCTATTTTTTTAAGTGTATTAGTAGAGTGAGTATGGGACGGTTGTACCCTGCATTCTATAGCAGTATTGAGAACAGATGAAATAATAATTTAGTTTGTGTCCAACACCTTCAGAAACTCTAACTTACCTTTTGTATAATGTCCAGTGGTCTCTGAGAGTTGCTTGGTTCTCGATGATTTCATCCAGGGTAATTAGCACCCCGAGTAAATCTCCCAGGTGTTCATACACAACTTGAAAATGGACGTCACTTACATCTAACAACTTTGGACCATTTCTACAAATAATCACAGGATTTCATAGCGGACACTCTTAAAATCTACTATAAAAACAATTGATTCATAACATCTACTGTATGTTGTATAACTTATATTAAAAAAAAAAAATTAATTTTCTCCATAGAATGAATATTCCGTTTTCCAAATCATCTAAATTTCTTTCTGTTTATATGAATTTCAAAAAAAAAAAAGCACTTTTATAATTTCTTAATTCAGGTTATTTACTTGCTTGATTGCAAAGCCTTAGTTTGTATAAATTAAGCATTTAAAAAAATAATGGAAATTATTGTCTCTGATATATAATATTGATTTTCAACTTGTTGTCTCTGATATATTATGATTTAAATTGTTGTCTCTGATATATAATATGATTTAAATTGTTGTCTCTGATTATAATATGATTAAATTGTTGTCTCTGATATATAATATAATTTAAATTGTTGTCTCTGATGTATATATAATTTAAATTGTGTGTCTCTGATATATAATATGATTTTAAATTGTTGTCTCTGATATATAATATGATTTTAATTGTTGTCTCTTTGATATATAATATGATTATTAAATTGTTGTCTCTGAATAAATGATTTAAATTGTTGTCTCTGTATTAATATGATTTAAATTGTTGTCTCTGATATATAATATGATTTAAATTGTTTCTTCTGATATGTAATATAAGTCCCTATATTTACCTCACGACAGAGAAGAGACAGGCAAACTGCTGGATCACATTCTTCCCACTTCATTAGTTCTGTTGACAAGCAAGACAGCTCCTAATAAAACAAAGCAAAAATTTTACACAAAGCAGGACAGTTCTTAATAAAACAAAGCAAAATTTACACACAGCGGGACAACTCAAATAAAACAAAACAAATTTTACACACAGCGGGAAACTTCTAATAAACAAAACAAATTTTACACACAGCGGGACAACTTTCTAATAAACAAAACAAAAATTTTACACACAGCGGGACAACTTCTAATAAACAAAACAAAATTTTACACAAAGCAGGACAACTTCTATCAATTACACAATAGAAAGAACATAGCAAGACAATTCCTAATAAGACAAACAAGAATTTTGTACAAAGCAGGGCAACTCATAATGTTACCATCATAATCTATGTTGGGAAACAATATGGCTGCCCATTCAGACATTTTGTTTTGTGTACTTCTGTTTTTCTAACACGATGAAACCTCCCCATAATATTTTAAACCAACAGGAAGTATGGATCAAAATGTAATCCTTCATTGTTAATCTTCACAAAAAATAAAAATTTTCAAGAGAAACTGGGAGACCATAATGTGACATATTACGCAAATTAAAGACACGAGTCTCCAATTTGTTACCTTAAGCAGTCTTTGCGAAAACTTTTAGAACCCACTAGCCAGTAGGGCTAGTAGATTCACAAAATTCACTAGCCCAGGAAAGAATCTACTATCCCAACTTTGCCCCAAATTTAATTTTTCAAAAGCGTTCAATTAAGGTTTATTTTTACTTAGTCAACGTTATCATGACACCGGAATGTTCATCAAAGAATTAAAATAGAGCCACTGACTGAAGCATTCTAAAATCATTAATATTTTTGATGATTATACATACACATTTGTACCAAACTTAAGTTGTATTATTTTACTAGCCTGTAGGACCAGTGAATACTCGGAATTTCTAGCCCGGCCTGAAATCTAGTAGCCTCGGGCGTTGGGCTAGTGAGTTTTCGTGAAGACTGTCAAGCATACGACATGATTAAAACTAATAACGTTATCTGATTTTAACAAGAGGTACTGTGAGCAATGCTCACTTTAGGATACCCCCCCGCTTACCCCAATCTTCGAAGGGTATTGTTAACTGTTCAAGAATTTAAAATAGAAATCATATCACTACCTTTATGTCCAGAGAGCTTGACCTTTGATCTTTTGAACCCAAATTCAATAGGAAACATCCTTGACTCATGGACACTTTCTTGGTATGACATGGTGATTCTGAGTTGAAAGTATAATGCTCTACAGCCCAAAATTCACATTGTACTTCCATTTCCAGTGCGTTTGACCGTTGAACCTTTTGACCACAAAATCGATAGGGAACATCAATCGTTCCATAAGTTAGTCCATATGTATGATATGGTGACTCTAGGTGGAAAGGATAACACTTTAGAGCCCGGAAACCATTTTGCTACTCATTGTCCAGTGTGCTTGACCTTTGACCTTTTGACCCCAAAATCGATAGGGAACATCTTCGTCCCATGGGTAGTCCATATGTGCAATATGGTTACTCTAGGTGAAAAGGATACACTTTAGAGCCCGGAAACCATTGCGTCTACAGACGGACGACACCCGATTCCAGTATACCCCCCACAACTTCGTTGCGGGGGGTATAATGACACGATTCTATCTGTAAATATATGGCGGAGACAAAAGTCTATGAGAATTTCAGCCACTGAGGTACTCAAGAAGTTAAGGTTATCTGATTTAATGACAAAATTCTATCTGTTATCTGATTTAATTACGGGATTCTGTTTATTACCTGAATTAATGGCATGATTCGACCTATCTGCACTTGTGCATCTCCCTCAGCAAGACCTTTCTCAGGTTCTAAAAAAAAAGTCCACTTCAAATGTTAGAAATTCAAATTTCCGCTAAATATCATCCTTGTTATAAATATAATACGTTTCCAGTAGTTGACACATAAACTTCTGCTGAGCGATCTTTACCTCCTTCTCCGTAGAAGATGAGCGCGTTGAAGAATTTCCTCTCAGCCTCGTGTTTGAGGGCGTTCATTTCTGAACAAAGCGAAGCTAGAACAGTGATGATTTTGTTGAAGATCTTGTTGTCCGTTTTTATCAACTGAAGCAAACTGGTCTGTTCGTACGGCAAAAGCTGAAATAAGAAAGAGTTAGCTGAGTAATCTATGAAGAATCACAGAAAAAAAGTGCTTTTCTTTCATTAGTTAATCATTAGATTATGATGAAATGCATATAATCACTGACACTCTTCTGCATCCTTTATATTTTCAAATCTTTGTACTATAAAACGATTCTCAGTCAATTTTCTAAATTGTGTATTAAAATCAGTCTGTACATAGTGCTTATACTCAACATGATTCTAAAGCATTCAACACGTACATCTTTATTTGACAATAGGAAATTTCCACACGGTAATGATTTAAATATTCAAGAGCTGTATAAACCACGGTAACAACTAATGATTGTTATACTTTCATGTAAAATACTCGAATCTGATTGGACAAGGAACAGTTGACAAACATACTGTTTCCCTCTGAGAATAGAAAACACGCCCTCCAGGGTGATTGTATCTAGCAACGGGAAACATTACTTGACGACGGGTAACATTATGAAAAATTGTTACATGCGTCAAATTTATGCGCGTATACGGTTCGCCGTAGATTGTTAAACGACGTCATTTTAACATTTGTGATAAACGCAATTACCAGCATTGATATAAGAAATGAATCTTACATTTTTTCAGGTGTAAATTTTATCATTGAATCTAAGACGGTAAAACTGCATCAATGCGCGAAGCGCATTGATGAAAAGTGTTACCATCTAAAATATTGGTGATAACCTGCACTCACCCTAAAAAATATAAGATTTATTTCTTATCCTTTAATTTTTATATTACAACAACAAAATGTCCATTATACTTGAATTGTTGTTCAGGTACGTGATCGAAAAATCACCTCAATTCTTAAAAGGTGTTTTAGCCAATGAGAATCGGCACTAGATAATCACTTAAAATAAAATTAAATGATATACGAAACAACGCATGACAGTGATCAAAGTTAACAGACAAAACAGTTTGTTGTTTTTATAACCATTCAGTATACAAAATAAATATTGCATAATAGTTGAGGGTAACATTGAAAATTTTCACCCTCGAAAACCATTGTCTCGGTTGACAATGTTTTTCTCGGAGTGAAAACTTTTAATGTTACCCTCAACTACATGCAATATTTATATAATGTATTTCAATGTATGAAATATATAGAGAAGGCCCAAGGGTTGATAGGGGCCCGAGGGCTGATATGCTTGTGATAGATATGGATTTTAGCATGTAATATTCTATTTATCGTAATCTATACTGTCAAGCTTTAAAATAAGCCGTGGTAAAGCAAGTACATTTTCTATGTTACAACTCTACAGGCCTGTCTCCTGAGACGTAATTTTCCCTTATGAAGTCTTAGATATGCATTTTTGCACGACGTACAGATATTGGATATGCATTTTTCGCACAGCGTACAGAAATGGGTGATTGTGACGTCATTCATATCAGGTCATGCCAGATTCTGCGCTTATATATGATGCACTATTATAGAACATGTACTGTATACCTGTGTATTATACGTGATACTATTATAGTTACCTGTACCGTACCTGTGTGTGATTATACGTGAATCGCACTATTAATAGAAACAGTACTGTACCTGCAGGGCGATGGGTCCAGGGTAAAGCTCCCAGATTCCCCGATCGAGTCGTCCAGTGCGTCCTCGATTTCCCGCAGCTGCGTGGCGTAATCCTCCATAACATTCCATACTTCTTCAGCTGTAGCTCCCACAACTATCTCTGTATTCAAATATATAATGGAGAGGTTACTGTCACAATTATATATGTGGAGAGGTTACTGTCACAATTCTGAAGCTAACATATTACATTGTAGTTGTGATAGTCAGGGTACATTAAAAGATATTCCTTCTTGTAATGATTGTGTTTCTCATAATGTTAAAATCTAACTGGCAATGTCATTGGTAAGTAAGTATGTATACAATCTGATTAAATCAGCTCCTTAGATCCGCCTCACTTAGATCACTCCAGTGTTGTTGGTTTGGATATTTATGGGAAGCTAGGTTCATATTCCGAGATCAACCGGGGGCATATAATGAACACAAACCGCACATAGTCCTTTAAACCTACGCTTAGTGCAGTTGCAGTGAGGATTCTTTAGCGTGCCAACACCTGCCGTGACACGGGACCTCCGTTTTTATAATACGGTCATATCTGAAAACCCATGATTGTTCGCTTCTAAATGCTTAGCGTTTGGTGAAGGAGCAATGACTACCTAATTTCACATCTTGGTTTTGATGCAGCCATGGCACAAGCTAGGCTCAAACTTGTGACCAGATAGAGATACACGAAATATCGAAAGACTATAATAATCTGTGATGATGATTAAGATCTGAAGATAGCTCATCAAAATTTCTTGCACACAAATTGTTTTAAAGTATTTTAAGGCAGACGTGTACATACAAAAAGAATATTTAATTTCACACAACAGTCTCATCAGTTACATGTAGTTCCACTTCATTGTTTGACATCAAAACAAAGACCAAAATATCAGATACATATTTGCCCTGGCCACAACTGATATATCACATTTCATTTTACATCGGCTTAGTCGTGTTCGTCCTTCATATTTTCAAACTATATATTATATGTTGCACCGTATTGTTCACTGGATCATAAGACTGACTAGTATCATATTGCATGTAATTTCATGATCTCATGTCAACAAGATACGAAAACTGCCAAAGACAAAATTTCACATCTCGAAAAAATTTGAGTTTTTCATGCAGATCCAAATTTCCTCTAACTTATAATCTAGATTTGGTAAATTAAAATAAATGAGAATAATATTTATTTTAAAGTCGGACATCACAAATTAACTGTAATGAATAATAGCGATTTTTACTGACTTGCACAAATTTGGCATTAGGGGTCATTTTTTGTGGGAGAAAAACCGGTACATATTTTAAAGTATTGTGTGGGTAAAAACTAAAATGAAATTAATTCCCTAATCAATCTGAACACTTCACTCTATCACCAACGTTTTTAAATTCATTTAAATACAAACTGTAATATAATTCTCAGGTATACGTAGGTTAGCCCAATAGAAAGAATAAATCTTAGTACGTGACCAGGCTACGCTCAGGTCACAGTAAGAATTCCACCCCTATACTCGTAATGTACTAGCGCGGAAGCGATTTGCTTCTCTGAATATGCACATTTGCATTTAATCTACATAATATCCGTTAAATAGTTTACAGTAAGACAATTTAATTATGAAGTGCACTGTTCCTCTTGCCAAAATGGTGGCTTACAATCATCGTTTTCAAATAGGCATGACAGACTCTTTTCTTGAAAACTCCAGATGAAGGCAAATTTATATAGGGCCCACGGCGTGATATAAATTAAAGATGACAGGTATTTACTATAACTTTTCTTCATTATTCAGTCTTTGAAGCAGTTTATAAGAAAATCATTTTGCTACATTCTATATTCGTTAAACCGGGTCCGGAGGACAACTATCATTTTAATGATAGAACATTCTATCTAGTAGCCAAGAACATGAGGGCAGGGTCCGTACCTCAAATTACCGAAATGAGGGTGATTTACCGAAATGATACTATAAATTACCGAAATGATAACCTACAACTACCGAAATGATACCAACATATGTCCCTATAAGTGTCATCTACTCCACTTCAAATTTTACAAAGATTACTTATGGTTTGAAGAAGTTGTGGCCATAAAACCAATTATTTTGATATGTTCAATTGAGTTATTTTCCCTTTGCGGTAATTCGGGTTACCGCGGGCAGGGTCCCACTCTGAAACTTGGGAATTGAGAATAGAATAAGATTTACTTAAAGTCGGTATGAAAAGCAACAAAATACAACACTTTAAATAAATCTTTATTCTATTCTCTCAATTTCCAGGGAATTTCATTCCCCATTCTCAAAACGAAAACGATTAGGCATATGCCAGAATTCAGTCCAACTCCAACGGCACAGACCGTACGCCGCCAACAGGCACGGCCGGGAAAGGGGAGGATCATGCACGCTAGTCAGAGCCTCGCCTCGAAGAGATTTCCCTTACATACCGTTACAGGAACCTATATTGACGGCAGGAGGTTCACACGAGTGTGCTTATTTCTGTTGTTCACTTGAGTTTCCTTCACGCACTATACTTACTTGTTGAACCATCCTCAAACTTGTCAAACTCCCAATTCCCATCGGTCACCGCCATCTTGGTTTGTATTCTATTTATCACATGATCAAGCCTATAAATAGATGGTAGTAAAAGTATATTTAATAACATGTAATAGTGACATTTCTAACGATCCGATGTGGTCTAGTGGTTAGGATTTCTGGTTTTCACCCAGACGGCCCGGGTTTCGATTCCCGGCATTCGGAACTACATTTTTTTTTTTTTCTCCAACGAGATTTTTCTCCTCTAGACCTATAAATGTACCTATGAAGGCCTAACGGATGCTTAAATTGACCCAGGATCAAATCGAAAATTTGGGACGCAATTTTAGAAATATAAATGGAGTCTTATAAATGAAAAAGAAAAAGAAAAAAAAAGAAAAACTAAATTCGGTCAATTTCACTACTGAAAGTTCGGTAAAGTCCCTTAGGATATAGGCGTTCTTTTAGACTTTTGGAAGGTGTCTGCTTATCAATGGTTAGTTGTCCTTTCTTTAACTTCATTTATATTGGATGATCATTTAAAACTCGTTA